>MU831842.1:0-101190 GCA_029204225.1 Diphasiastrum complanatum | reverse complement strand
TTAGACTTAGTGAAAACACTGTGACCAATTTCGACTGATGAACTCAGTTTAATCAATTCACTAATCTAAACTGATTCCGTAGATAACAAAAAAAAATGACCGAAATTTTGATTTTCTCGAAAAAAACTCAATTTTTGGTTTTTATTTTACGTAATTCAAAAAATTTTGAAGAAAATACTGCTAGTACAAAAGGTAATCGAAATCGAAAAATAAAAAAATTGTCCGATTCCTAATGTTAATCCAATGTCAAATCGGCATGCAAGCACACTACATCAGTCACAAAATGTCATTCCAAAATTTTTTATGTAACTTCAGTTTTACAGAATTTGTCAACCATTAACACTGATTTGTGATCCAACTGTCATAGCACATGCGTATGACCACTCAAATCAATTGTAAATCCCTCATGCATGTCAGAATCACTCTTAGAATCAACATGCAACCAATCCATGCAAGCACAATATTACAAATTAGGGAAAACTGACATGCAATCAGAACAATTTCAAATTTTGCCAATTTACTCACAAAACTGCAAAATTGAAAATGATCATAACTTTGGCTACAGGACACCAAATTGGGGGCTGTAAGATTAATACGGAGGGAGACCAAGTGAACAAGATGCTTGCCACATCAGCCTGCCGCCTAGGGCTTCACACGTGCGAGATCAGAGTGTCTGAAAAACTATAGTAGGGTGCATTTCCACAAGGCAAAATCATGCAAAAACGTGCAAACACCCATCCTAGCCCAAAATTGATGCTACCAACAGTCTTAAACAATCAATTAGACTTCCATGAAGCATTTATACCGATCCTAAGATGCAGAGGCTGAGGACGAAGATTCTTGATTTGTAGAAGTCAAAATAGCTTCAAACTTGATGGAGATGGTGCATAAGCCATCGGTCATCAATTTATAGGTCTGATAGCTTGCTGGGAAGGTAAAAAAGGAATGCTTATAATCATGCTGTAAATAATTCCAGAATGATTTCCTTATGCATTTGGAGAGATCCATCCCCCAAAAATCACCAAATATGATTTTTTTAAAAAAAAATTGACTTCCTACAAGTTCAATTGCTAGAATTCTTGGCTCTAACTTCAAGTAAAGCTTCAAAAGACTTTGGTTCACCTATTCACAAGCTCTACATGGTGTTTTACAGCCCACTACTATCCAACTTTATGAAAAAACAAGCAAAAATAAATGATTTTTGGCTATTTTCTGGTTTTTTTCATCACAATAAAGTGAAAATTCATGACATACAACTCTTCTCTAACACATGCAAACCAATTTACAGAATTATAACCATCTTATTGATCTGATCTGTGGATTTTGGTTCTTACTATCTATTTTGTGCCAAAAAGCATGAAAAACCAAGCAATTTGACCAAAACATAGCCTAGAATCATAAATCATTGGAAAGAACCGGCATGCATCATTAATTTCATCATTAATGAATCCTAAAACAAAAGTACACTTGCTGGACTCCAAAAAATTTGATCTACACAAGAAAAAAATCCAAAAAAGTATCACAAATTGACCTTCAAGGACAATTCTCCATAAAACCACAAAGAATCCCAAGAGTACTGGATCTTAGCAACATGCACATTGAAACCGGGATAGTACACCCACTTGCACCCTTGCTATCCACCTTGGAAAAGAATTCCAATGATCCAATCCGAAATTTCGACGAAAGGTAGCCTTTCTCCATGTTCTCCAATCTTCGTAAGCCTTGCTCTGATAACAATGTAAGGGAAGGTCCCCAAGATCCCACTTACAAGACAATACACAATGGAAAACACACTATGGAGCAACCACCCAACCAAGTAGAAGCAACCAATCAACTCTAGAAGCTTCAACCCCCAAGCCAAGGAACAAGAAGCATGAATGTAGAGTAAAACTCTGGCAATGAATCAATCACAATGAGGAGTAGGGTGAGTTTGGCCTCAATATATAGAGCCAAAAGCAACTTGGGCACATAGCCATGCATAGCCCTAAGTTTCCATATACATAGTTTCACCTAGAATAGAGTCCTAAGCATGGACCAACTATTCATAGAATTGTTATTGATAACTCTACACATACATACACTATCTCAAACCTTGTTTAAAACTCCACTTTAGTGTGTTTTGGACTCACAAGGATATTAGTTACTTTCGGGTCACATCCAGTATGACATGGCAAACTAACAGCTTGATTTACTGGAGTACCGTGTATCCAAGACTAGAGTAGATTGAATCCTACTTACTGGTCATGGACATAATAGTATGCTGCTGATTGAAGCCATTGCTTCTGAATTGTGTTCACTCATTAATGGTTGTTTGTTTGAATGCTTAGCCTCTTTGATCTGATAGCTTTTTGACTATGTCAGATTATGGCAAGGTAGGCTCTAATACCACTGATGATGAATCTGCACCTTGAAAAATGCAAAATCCAGCCAAAACTCTGGTGACAAACTGATAAAGGACCCTCAAATGATTCGCAAAACTTTCGCAAACATCGAATTATTTCTGTTCGAGAATAATTTGTGTTGGATCAATCAGGCTCTATAATGCAACAAAACGAAACGAGACAAAATCTAGGCAAAAACGAAACGAAGTGAAATGACGCAAAACTTAAACAAACTCTGATATTGATTCATGCTTGAAGCATAGAGATTGTGAAACGAAACGAAATAAAACGAAATGAAACACAAAACACAAAATCAGTTCATTAGGAATTCAGATATGACTGCTAGTCACTGTCGGCTATATCACTCCTACAAATTAATATGGCATTCAACAAATCAGACCAATGTGCGGAATTGAATAATAAAGTGAATCAGACACATGAATAGTATCAGACAAAAATACATTCAAGATCATACAATCATATAGATTAATAAGTGCATAATAGCTACAATATTATCTATTGATCTTCTGATTTTTCGAGCACTGCATGACAGATCCACGCAGTGTATTGGCGTGAGAGAAATTCAATTTTCTCATGAATAATATCTCGCTTACTAGCGGACTTCTGGATCTACAGATCCTCTACAAAATTGTCTCGCTCGCAAGCGGACATGTATTATGTATTTTCGTCTTTAGACTTCTTGTCTTGCTTACTAGCGTTCTAAATATAGTCGCGTCGTGTAACTTCTAGATTAGAGTGATTAAACATCTACAACTAATCACGAATTACAAGAATGGCAGATTAGCCACGATCTAGAGTGCTTATGCTGATGTCATGATATCTGATCTGATATTTGTACCCCATGGTACTTGGTTGATCTTCTTGTCAGTTGAGGAGCATGACTGATTTCATGTTGTGTCGTGTCGTGTCGTGTCTTGTCATGTCACGTCGTCATTTGTCAAAGGTCCAGGATTGAAAGCTAGCAAAGCTTTGACATTAGAAACATTTTGTTTCTTAATCGTTGTTGGCGTTGGTAGGAACACTTGTCGTCTGCATCGGGTTGCGGATAGCTTTTTGATTCTACCCTTCACAAGTTTTCACTTTATTGATGATGTGATGACGATGGTGAGGCAAGTGGAAAAGCGTGGATATTATATTGCTTACATAAAACCAAATACTTATTGATGATGGTGGTGGTGGTATTGTCACAAATATAAACCTTACATGGTGGTTGCTAGATATGAATTAAGACTAGATGAGCCTAGTGACACATAGAGAGACTGTACTTACTGAATAATACTTGACATATATCAATAGGATACACAGTGTATAACCAAGTAAGAAAAGAAGAACAAGAAGTAGTCTGATGCTTGTAAGCAATCAAGACGAACACAGACGGAAGCTCCGCCTGCATGCGAGAAGACAATTTTGTCTAGGATCAGAAGATCCAATTGTCCGCTAATAAAGCGAGACTAATACTCGTGAGAGAATCGTGCTTCTCTCACGCCAACGCACTGCATGGATTCGCATGCAGTGCCCTGAAGAAATCAGAGAAAATCAATATACTAATTTTGGTAAGGTGCAAATGGATCAACTTGATGAGCAGGCACATTGGTATCTTTTATATAATACATCGCTGGGTCTATGTAGTCGGAATCAACTTGTGTGATAGACGATGTAGCAATATGTTGACTCTCTACAAAAGGCTGTTGTGTTGGATGGAGAGCGATCGGCCTTGGACAAGAAGACTCTGGTTGGGAATATAAAAGTGGTGTAGGATGGTTCATAGAACCAGAGGATCAAGGCTGATGAAAAACTGGGCCTATTGGCCTTGGTTGCTATTGTCCTGGCCACTACGCGGATGCATTGGCAGTGGAGTTCGGTGTCTAATTTGGAGGTCCAGGTGGTCTGTACGGATGGTACATTGTTGGATTATTCTCCTTCTTATTAATCGACTAATCGGTTTTAATCTTTATCCATTGTTTATCAAGTTCTGCATGTGTTTATACAGTTTGCAGAATTACAAGTGTTTTTACACAGTCTGCAGAATACATGGAGTTTATGACTGTCGCATTTTTCGTCTGACAGAAATATCGTGTACAATCACAATGTCGCATTTTTCGTTTTTTTTCAAAGATTCTCAAATGTTAAGAAAATGACTCTGGCAAATTGTGGGGCAATCCTAAATGAGATTTAAGGGCACCTTTATCTTTTTCGTCTTTTTCACAAAAAAATCCGACAGTGTCGCCTATGGCTGTTTTAGTTCATTTCTGTAGAGCTACAGTTTTGATTCATTTATGCAGACAGAACATTTACGGCCAATTTCACCGTTTATCAGCAATCAATGACAAGGATCAGATGGATGCTAGCGGATCACCAGCCAACTGGCAATCGCAATTCACAACCTAATTTCTTGATATAAATAATTGTTCATATTCATACAGTATCTCATCCGAATCATCAGAAGTTATGAACAAGAAGCATTTGAATAGTTAGCTCTCTCTCTCTCTCAATCTCTCTCTCTCTCTCTCTCTCTCTCTCTCTCTCTCTCTCTCTCTCTCTCTCTCTCTCTCTCTCTCTCTCTCTCTCTCAAGCCTGCGAGCTTGTACACTCCTAAGCATTCTAGCACTTCTTAGAGTTGTTTTAGAGATTGCTATTGCGCTACTGCTTATCAGCATTGCGCATTCATTCAGACTTTCATTTTAGCCGCTCAAAGATTGCACAGAGCACGTGGCTTCAATCCACAACTTATTGTACTCATTTACTTTTGTTACGTTTTCATACTGAATCAATACTATCCTTCATTATGTTCAGCTTTTGTCTTAGAATGTATGTGTTTCTGTATTTCTTCACGACTAATTCGCGAACAATTTGCGACTGATAATTCAATGCATTATTGTTTGGCTACATAATCACTGTAGTACTGATGATTTCAAAGTTAGTTACTATAAGTTCAAATGTGATTTCTATCACCATTGTCTTGTTTGAAATTGATAGGCATAGTCATGCATTGGAAAGAGAAAGATAGTTCATTCCGCCATGCATGAAAAGTTTTCTTTCTAGACACACACATTATTTTCATTCGTTTCTTTTCGAGCTAGACCTATCTTCTGCACACCTCTTTCCGACATGGTATCAGAGCAGTTTCACTACTTTATTTGATTCATTCATGATATCAGAGCGAATGCTCTAATACTTGATATCTTTCACGATATCAAATTGATATCAAACAGTTCTTTCCAACCTTTCAGTATCAGAAAATTGATTTCCTATTGTTGGCATTACTGCATCTTAGTGTCATCGATACAATCGACAGACTAAGTTCTAGATGGATTCTCAAAGTAAAGCTGGTCTTATCGCAGACAAGCTAAATGGATCCAATTATCATTTGCGGAAATTTAAGATGAAGACCTTGTTAATCGCCAATGATTTATGGGATGTTGTTACAAGTATAGAAGTAAAACCTGAAGACGACGACTCAAAATGGAAATCGAAGGACGGTAAAGCTTTCACACTTATTATCCTCAATCATTAGATACACAGATTGGACACATAGCTGAAGCTAAAATGTCAAGAGACGTTTGGGACATCCTGAACTCACTATATGACATGAGGAACGTAACTACCAAGTTACATCTACGAAGAAAATTCTTCACATTCAAGATGTCTGTTGGTGATTCTCTTCATAATCACATTAACCAATTTGAGAGTCTCTTGCAACAGATGGCCGCTGTCGGATCAGTCATAGATGATCAAGACGCAATCATGACATTGCTTTCAAGCTTGCCCTCTACATATGGGAACTGGGTGATGATCATATCGACTCTTACTAGAGTTATCAATATGTTGCTGCAAGAAGATAATAGCCGAATTTTCCAAGCGAAGAACGCAGCCAAGCAACCTAATCAACAAGCAAACACAGTCTCATCATCTCCCCAGAAATATCCAACCATTATCCATGCATCCAGTTCTTTCTTAAGGAAAAGAGATAGAACATGTTTAAAAGAGAGAAAAAAAATCTTCATGCACACCCCCCTTCCAAATCCTAACAAGGGTTTAACAAACCAAAAGATGAATCAAATTCATCATTCACGGCCGCCACAGGGCCACACACCACTCGGGCACCTCACTCCAACGTGGCCGCCAACGTTGGTAACTCCTTGTGCTTACACCATCTGCTTCGACCAGTCAACCAGCACTGTTGAAAATCAACAAGGGTTTGTTGATAGTTCCGTTCATACAGATTTCTTCCAAAGGATTCTATTGCAGAAAGTTATTCACCTATCAAACGGGTATGGTTGTCCATCGCAATCAGATCAGCAAGAGAGCTATGAGTAGAGCGCAATCAGATCTGCAAGAGAGCATGAGTAGACGTATGGCTGTTTATCGCAGTCAGATCAGCATCAACAACATTCTTCAAGACCTTTGTATTCAGAATCACCATTGAAAGAAAACAGAACATGCACTTGAAAACTCCCTATTCTTTTCACCATCAGAACACTAGAATGTTCTCTCCCACTGAAAACCAGAATGCTCTCTTTCTCTCTACAAGAATCCTCTTCTTTGTTTGCGCAGCTTGCTAGGAGGGCCTCGCTGGTTCAAGTTTAGTCTCAACGGGAAAGGCTCTCTTTGTAGTGTCACAGGAATTCTAGCAGTCAGATTTAGGCAACAACATGATGTAAAGAGCTCCAAGTAGTTCTGAAATTACTATTAACATCACTTCTTAGTATTTTGATGTGATCAGTTTTTGCACTAGATAGCAAAATGACATTTTTGGTCTAGTTGAAAAACAAAATAGTCAAGGTGTCCAAAGTCAAGTGCAACCCATAAGCCATTAGCATAACATTTCATGTTTAAATGCCCCACAACTATCAAGAGCAAAAGTGGTTATGCAGTGGTCAATAGGAAAACAATTATTTTGGACTCCTAGTCAGATGAGGCATTTTTAAAGCAAAAATGGGATGAAAAGTGGTCATCTCTTGATATAGCTTGCTGCCATATTGAAATGCACATAAGAGAAAAAAATACAAGCTGGAAATTAGAGTAAAACTAGCTCGCTTAGATAATCTCTGTCGGGCTAAATCTGTTAGAATGTCCTACGAAGATAGTATTTCAACAAGATGACCCCATTCAGATAGTTAGGGTAAATCTAGGAAGTCTAGTTAGAATATCTAGAAGAAAAGTCCTGTGTATAGTAGAGTGAATCATGTTTGGAAGACACTTATTATTGACTTTTCACGATTCTAATATTTTCATTTGTCATTTCTCTAGCAAACTTCTATAAGAAATTGGAAATTTCTTTTAAAAGGAGAGGTAAAGTGATGAGTAAGATTCTCTTGGAGGACCCATCAGTTGCACAAATTTGAGAGAAATTCTCTAAAGATTGTGTGGGACAATCCGGAACTAGAGATGGATTGAGATTGGAACCCTTTATAAATAGTACTAAGTAAGATCAGAAGTTACTAATCTCAGTAGGGATAGAAGTACATATGGTCTTGGAATGTCTGTATGAATCAATCTAATCTTAGTAGACACTAGGATCAGAGAAATGGTTGATTAAATCGGAGGAATTTGTGGATAAGAGGAATGATTGAGTTGGAAAACTCGTGAGAGAGAATGTGTTTTTAGTCTTAAAGATTTTTCAGATATGTTATTTACTCAAGAGAAATAATTTTTTCTCTTGTGGTTGAGTTACAAGATTCTCAGTGAAATATGAGAGTAACATATGCGAATTTTGGAGGAATCTGCCAGATAAGGATATATATGTTTATGTACTGGGTCATAGTAAGATTCTTCTGTGCACAATCAATCTTGTATGGATCTACTATGTATTCCTGGTTACTAGGGTTATTTGGTACACTTTACCTAGTAGTTGAACATAGACATATGATCAAGTCTTGTTTGAACTGATACTTATAGAGTTAACAGATTTTTCTGTGAAAGATTTATTGGTTAACTTAAAGTGATTTGGATAAAGATCTAAATGTGGTGTTATACCACTATAATTAAGTTCTGCACTTGGACATTTGAGATTTCTAAATCATTGGCAATTAAACACGATGACATTTGTTTTGGGACTTTGACCTAAAAAGAGTAATCTTTTTTAGTGTTTTTTAAATGTCCTAGTTTTAGGCCAAAATCATGGAATTTTTTTTAAAAATTTTCTAAATTTTATTCAAAAAAAAAACCAAAAAAATGCATATTTTTAATAAAGCACTACAAGTTTTTTTTTTTTTTTTTGCAAACTTCATAAAACCATCATAATTACAAATGAGATAATATTTCAAGAGAACAAATGATTTTTGAAACTCGAAATCCCATTGAAATACAAAACAACTTAAATTATATTCGCATGTTCTCTTTTCTAAAGTACATTTTCTAAGGAATTTTCACTGATGCCTCTCAATTCAAAACTTGACATATTCTCAACACTCGTTTTCGGCTAATGAAGTGGAAGACCTGTCTTCTTTATCAGAGTCAACTGGCATATCTTACTCAGAATCCGCATCCAATGTTGACAAGAAATCTTGTAAGTCAACTTTTCCCTGTTGATGACGAGTGGAGGATGATGGTTTTTTCATTAATCCAAGTCGTTCTTTCAATATAGATATAGTTGAATTTCGTAGATGATTGGTCATTATTAACTCAAAATCAAATGCCAAAACGTCTACATCCTGTAAATTCAGATCGTCGAGTCTTGGTTGATTTTTTGACAATCTCTTTCTCTTGCCCTTCGGATCTACTTGTAACATTTTGAGTTCATACCTTACCAGAAAAACATTTGTTGAAGTGGTGCGCAACCAATGGACACGTAGTACTTTTGTCTTATTGTTATTTTGAATGAAATCAGGTACTTTGGCAATCCAGAATGGATGTCCTTCATTGTTTTTGGAAGCTAGAAGTGCAACAAGACTTTCGATTTGGATTTCATTCAAATCACCATGCCATTTCATTTTTGCAGCTTTTACACTTTGCCTATTCTTCCTTGAGCCCACATAAATTTCATGTTCCTTACCTTGCACAAGCTGCAAGAAATCATTATCTCGAGGAGGATTTGAAGGTTTGACAATTATAGCTAAAGTTTCTAATTTATGAGGCCAATGAAATTCTTCAGTTGATGATGCGTGTTTGAGATTGAGCAAACTAGTTTGTTGTTCCTCGAAAAAGTCCATCCACCAATGTTAAAATTGGCAAAAGGTAACTTGATCAAATCTCTATTCCCACGTGTGAAATCTATGCCTAAGTCATTTAGATAGATCATATAGGTTGTACATCTCATTTAATTTGGAAGCTAGTGGTTAAATTGGCCAGAAACTAGTTTAGTAGTACTATGCCACTTGCCACAATTCTAGTGGTAGAAAATGTTATATCACATGGACAGGAGTGGTCTCCCACATGTGAAATATTAAGTATTAAGTTCAGATCCATTGTATATACTTTTCATATGAGTCAAATGTCAAATCTCCTAAATTGTAGGAGTTATCTCCTAGATTGTAGAAATCTAGAAGGTCAATACTAGCCACCAATGATGATTTGGCAAATTAGTGGAATCTTAGCCAAAGTGGATATGGATAAGCACTATGAGTTTTTTCACACATGCTGGATGTGGCTTAGAGAGAGATTATGAAGATTTTGTATATCATCCATGTGAGATCCATTTGGAGGCTAATGATGAGAAACATTGATTTGGGGACAATCTTGGTGTTTTCACTCTATTAAGCAAGTTCTTTCTGAATGAATGCCTAGGATTTATCAAGTGAACTTATTTGTTGTTATCAGGCTCTAGTCTTGCTGTACTTCACACATGTGAAGCCTTTGGATCATTATTTTTGTGGTTCTTGCTAGAAATTGTCAAGTAAAAACTAGTTTTGGATACTAGTTTCAAGATCGATTAACATTGCCAATCACTCTTATTGATCTTTTGTAGATCAAAACGAGTCCTTTATTCTGATTTTTGACAACCAATGCTAATCAAACTCATCAAAAAATTAATAAGCTGCTTGAATACTTGATTTCAAAAAATTTAATGAGGCAAATGGATCAACCTCACGATGTTTTCTTTGTGCCTTTTGTTCTTCTAGCATGGACTTCAAGGGAGACAACACATCAAGCTTGATTTGAGTCGATGGAATATGTTAAGCAAAAATTGAACTCCTTCAAGAGGTAGCCATGAAAGTGAATTTGAAAATTGTTTGCCCCATAATAATATAATGCATGATTCATTACATTTGATTTTAGAATGATGCTAAAAGCTAATATCAATTATATTAGCTACACATTGCTCTATTTCATTGGACGTCTTAATATAATCACGAAAATCATGTGTGTGTTTGATCAATGACACGTTTGGCTTTGGCACATACGATTCCTCGACAATGCTTTGAAGCACTGGTAAAGAAAATGTCTTCTTGTGTTTCAACCTCTTAGAAAAGCAACTAAACATTTGATCAATTTGATCGTGGGTATGCCCCACCAACAAAAGTCCTATTTTTATTTTTTTTAAATTTTTTTTCTCTACTAGCATGGACACGTATGCCAAAACAGTTTGGCTTTTATTTTTCCTAGCAGTGTTGTCAAGCTGCAAATAAAGTATTTCTGGAAGATTTTCACCAAATTCGCAGATTATCTTATGTACAATGGTGATCGTCAAATTTGGATCAATTCGAATGTTGGGATAATTAAAAAAGACCTTGGACTCCAAAGTGCCATTAAACACAAGTGTTCCAACGAGATGAATTAACCTGAATAAAATCTTTCTCGTTCAAAATTTTGGGTACTCTGACAAAATGAGACAACATTGTTTTCTTCTGATCATGCCATTAATAACAAGGCCCAGATATTTTTGTGGACATTCCAAAAATTTCTTTCAATGCTTGGCCAACTTTTGTCGTTCAACTGTTTGTTGATCTCTATGCACTTGAAGGGAACAATAACTAAGAAGTGTAACAATGAAGTTTATCATTGATTTCTAACACTCTCCCTCAATGATAAAATTACATTCTTCCATTCTTAAGAGACTACGAAGGTTCCCAAATTTATATTTACCTAAGGACTTAGTAAAAATATCAGTCACTTGGTCTTCATATTTACATAAAACTAGATCAATGGCACCATCAATTATTTTCTCTCAAACAAAGTGATGATGTATCTCGATGTGTTTTGTTCAAGCATGTTCTGGCAAGATGGATACAACTTTTGTTGTCGCAATATACAGTTGTAGCATCCACCTGTGATTGATCCAAATCAGTAAGCAATCTTCGCAGTCATATTACCTCTTGTGTAGCATTGCTAAGTGCACGATACTCAGCTAAGGCTACTGTAGATTGCTTCTTGCTACTCCAAGAAATAGCAACTGTACCATAGCTAAATGTATGGCCGCTAGTAGATCGTCTATCATCAATATTTTCTGCCCAATCAGCATCTGTATAACCTACCAACATTAGGGCTTCAGACTGATCATACTTTAAGCCAAAATTTAACGTGCCTCGAACATATCTCAAAATACGTTTAGCAGTTTTCTAGTGAGTCTGACTAGGTTCTTGCATAAATTGACTTACCACACCAACAGCATAAGCAATATCAGGGCATGTGTGTGTCAAATAGATTAAGCTGCCCACTAACTGCCTATATAAGTATGCATCAACTTTCTCAGCTTCATCCAATGCAGAAAGTTTGGTATTGGCCTCCATTGGAGAACTTAGTGACTTGCAATCCTGCATATTGAACTTATACAATAGATCTCGTGCATACTTGCTTTGCGTAGGAATAACATTGTCTTCCTTTTGCCAAACTTCAATACCAAGACAATAATGCATCAACTCTAAATCACTCATGTCAAAGGTATTGGAAAGGTATGATTTGATTTCATCAACTAAGCCCATATTACTTCATGTAATAATCAAATCATTGACATAGAGGACAACGAACACTATATCTGAGTTTTGCCTAAGAATGTAAAGACTAGGATCAGCATCACTCTTTATCATTCCCCTTCGCTTGAAGTATTCATCAATGCAAGAGTACCACGCTCGTGGCGCTTGCTTCAATCCATATATGGCTTTGTTGAGTTTACAAACCAAATGATCTCTCTCTGGCTCAACAAACCCTTGAGGTTGCTCTAAATATGCCTCTTCATCCAACACTCCATTAAGAAAAGCAGATTTGACATCCATTTGCTGGATTTTCCAACCATAGAAAGCAGAAATTGCAATGATAGAACGAATAATTACCATTTTGGCTACGGGTGCAAAGGTCTCCTCAAAGTCTATACCTTCCTTCTACTCAAAACCTCTCGCAACTAGTCGTGCCTTGTACTTGTTGAGTTGCCCATCTGTTGAATCTAGAAATGAACATGTGACCTCCAAACAACTAGATTTGAACAAGATTCAAAGTGTTAGCAAAATCCACTAAGATCTAGATCAATAATCTAGAATTATATTATACCAAAATATAGTCAATGTAGAAAATGGATCTTCCCAAGATCCAACAAACTTGGCATTCCAAAATTGTTTCAAAGCACACAAAGCTTAGATCCAATCCCACATATGTTTAAACTTTCAATTTTAGACAACACTCTTGAGATCAAGGGCATTGAATCACTATGATCTCAAAAAACACCAAGTCGGCACACTTACCTACCCTCAAAAATTAGTTCCAAACATCAACAAGATGCATCAACAACCCTTGGTGTCGTAGTCTTCTCAATCTACACTTCAAGCTCTTTCCATCAAAAGTCTACTTAGACTCAATGGATCAAAAATGATATTGCTACAAAATTCCAAAGTGGATGCAACTCACATGTGGCATGCATTTTACACACACCAAATGATCACTATTGATCCAAGAAAACAACCAGATCTAGCTATCATTGGACAATTTGAAGCTAGAAGACATTTGAGATCCAAGAGCATTCTCAAACCTAGATTTTTCACACAAAATCTTGATTCATGATGATCTACCTTTAAGCATGCATGGATCTAGCTTTAATACCATGTTAAAAATGAG
This sequence comes from Diphasiastrum complanatum, assembly GCA_029204225.1. Classification (NCBI taxonomy): domain Eukaryota; kingdom Viridiplantae; phylum Streptophyta; class Lycopodiopsida; order Lycopodiales; family Lycopodiaceae; genus Diphasiastrum; species Diphasiastrum complanatum. Next base: position 87,805 of record MU831842.1, on the reverse strand, counting down.
GATTTATGGACCTTGCAAAGATCTATCATGACGTACATGCATGAGATTTTGCATAAAATCAATCAAGGCTAGATCAACTCGGATTTGCATGCCCTTGAAAAAAATACGTAAATTTCACTATGGAAAAGCCATACAAGCATCTTGCTCTCAAGTAGAGAGAGAAAATAATTGATCTCTCGGGTAGAGAGAGAAAGTACAAAGAGTATGCAAGTCAAAAAAAAATTACCTCTCAAAAAGTTTATGTGGACTATGAGAGCTCAATTCCATATATTAGTGGCTCGAATTCTTGCTTCAAAAATGCATGTGAAACTTGTAATTTTGATTGGACCCCATAGATTGCAGCTCACATCATTATTGGATCCCAAGATTTGCACCTCTCAAGATGATTGGGCCTCATGATTTGCATCTCACAATATGATTGGGCCTCATGATGTGCACTTCTTAACATGATTGGGCCACATGATCTTAATGTTATTGCCCTCATGATCTACACTTTTTAACATGATTGGACCTCATGAGCAACTGAGATGTGGATTTGAATGTATTACTTACAAATTTCTAATCCTTACATTTTGTGAAAAGTGTCATCATCTCACTAGAATTTGAGATGAAAGCCTATTGACTTTTCTTAATCATCATAAAAATATGTACAAGGTAGTGATGGACACGTGTACATGAAAGTGAAAAATAATCAAGCTAAATTTTGCATATTTTTCACACCAACTACAACACTTATCAAATCGTATATTCTAATCTTTCAAATAGAATAATTAGAAGATTTCAATATTGCACTTGTTTCCAAGATAATGATGACAAACTGTCATTTGTGATTAAAATATGAATATCTAGATCAAACCTGATTAAATGTAGACAAAATGCACAAACTTTAATATTGTGTTAAAAAAAAAAAAAGCACTCTATGTATGTTGGGAAACAAATTCTAAACATTTATAAAAGATCATATCAGATTAAAAAAAGATGTATTTGCAATCCTTCTACTCAATGGCAATTCTATGAAGATTGACAACACAGATATATAGCAATTTTATGTAAATCACGCTATCAAATGGAAACCAAACTTATAATGATGAAATCCAACTCAAATGCACTTAGGAGGAACCCTCTATGGCAAAATGGAAATGACAATGCTTGTGAAAAATGTACCAAAGTTGTCTTTTTAGCATTCTGATTTGAGCTTGTCTCTAGCCTTTTACAAAATCTTTCATGCCCTGTATAAAAAGAAGAGAAAAAAGCACTTCATTTTTTGCCCTTCACTAAGAACTTTTTAAACTATTCAAGAGACATTACTCTAAACAATAGAATATAATATCACAACTAAACCAAAAACCTTAGATTGGATGTACCTATCTTTAAAATAAGACTACAAAAATAAAGGCAATAGTTGCAATCCAAACAAGACACTTGACCCAAATGGTATCACCAAGAGTTTTCCAATATATTTAAAGAAAGTCTTGAGAAAAATATTGTTCGCTACTATAGTAAAGGTGAGCACTTCTCGAAATGGATCATTTTGAGGCTTGCCCACATTCATACTCCAACACAACTTACAATTTCATTGGTTAAACCTCCTAAACTTAGGCCCATCCTTACTAGGGTTATAGCAAGAGACCAAATTGGTTTAATCAAAGGCCATAACATCATCATTGTCCTTAACATATGAACCTTGTACACTATGAAAGACCATGGAAAAATAATCCACAATGATGACAACAAAAGCTAACCACGTGTATTTTCAACACTACCTCTTCAAAATCACACCCATTCCTTCTACTATTGTAATTCAAGGTGGTTCAATTGTTTTATTTTTTATCCTAGAGCTTTCTCTTCTTTTGGTTCTCTAGTATCTTCGAAAAATGTACATTTCTTCTTACTTTACACAAAATTTCTTCCAACAAGTTGAGAAATGTGAAATGGACACTTTGAGAAATGAGGCTTTATGCAACATAACAAATTTCAAGAATTTCTTTTGATGATATATGATTTTATCTAGGGAAGGCTTATCCCACGATAGTTCTCAAGAATTTCCTTTATGAAATGTTCTCTTCATATTTGTGTGTACATTTTCTCACCTAAGAGTTTTACTTTTTGGGGCAAAATATGGTAAGTCAAGCATAGACAATGGAACTAAACAACAATTTGGAAGTTTTGAGAGAATTTGATAGTGACCTTTTGACCAAGGCAAGTCCAAATGTTTGGCGAGGTTCTCTTATTAAGAGTCAACTTTTAATGAAAAGCTCACTAGAAGATCCTTCATGGTTCGTGAAAATTGGCTTTTCAGTTTTATCAATCCGTGAGATTTATAAAGAATCAAGAACTTGGGTGGGCAAAGTCCAACAGAAGCACAATACACCAACTCACCATTTATGGCGTGTGGCAAGACAAGGCAGGAAAAATGAAACTAATTGTTTTGAGAATGAAATTTTTTCATGTGTAACAAATTTAAACTTTCTTTGTTAATTCTTTCCAAAACTACCGAGAGACGATAACAAATGCGTTTTGAAGATAAAGAATAACCCAGCAAAAACTATCAGGTCACTTTCCATGCTCAAAACCTTCCTACTTAATAAGTAAGCTTTGGGTTATAAAAGAAACATCTGAAAAGAGTAGGCAGGCATAATTTGTCAAAGCAGGCTGCACACTTCTACTAGGAACAAGTTAGGCTGTTATTTCCTTAGAACTGCATCCGTTTTGCAGAGTTTCGTCCTCAACTGGAACGCACACTAAAATGCAAAGCCAACCTTGCATAATCTCTCTCACAAAGCAGCTGAAAGTGAACAACCTGAACAAAAATCAGACCCAAAATAAAAATCTAGTATACATACCCAAATAATTTATGTTTTCCTACATATCATCAGTTATCCTGAACGTCCTCAGTTGTGCTGTGGTTTGCAGTTGAACTCCTGACCTCAAGGAGACTAAAGAGAAATTATCCTGCTTTTTCGGGATCTTGTTTCATGGCTATTACATTAGTTGGGAGTTTTGACCTAAACTTCAGAGTTCAGAGCTTATATTTGTTGGCAACGGTACGCCACATCCTAAATCACAGCCTCGAGCTGGAAAAATATAGTTGCTAACTTGCTAGCCAGTTGAACCAGGAGAAAACTTTAAGGTCAATTGTGCAATTCAAAACCACCCTCAAAAAGTAACAAATCAAGACGCTTCACCATGCACTGAAAAGTTTTAAAGATCTTCGGTGAGGATCAGTTTAAAGTAAACTAGCTTTGCCCACTGAATTCAAAAATAATGATTCTCGACAAAGTTTGGTCATCTTCTGTAATACATGAAAAGATGTAGCACCAAATCTAAGAATTGATATGGTCGGGACTCAGCAACTTCCTTTTAGATAAAGTCCTTAGATGACGAATTGTGTGGCAGGCAAAAGGAAATAGGAGTTTATTAGCAGAGCCCTTTCAAAAATTGATGTCCTGGTGTCCATACATTGGATAATACCAAAAGCAAGAAAAAGTTTCAGTTTAAATCTGGCATGTCCAGGTGAAAAAGGAGGGTCCTGATTTATGCCAGTACCGAAAAAGTAGAAACTTTAAGCCGTACTTTGTAAAAAGGTGAGAAGGAAGATTTTTGAGAACCGGAACTTTACTTCTGAAGGTTCATCATGTCTGCATATTTACTTGTCCCTAACTGGGGAACAGGTTATTTAATGGTTAAGCAAAAATCTCGTTCTGAGATCTTCAATGTACATTGTAAAGTCGTAGATATCTACATTGGTTGCAATACTCCTTTTCTATCTCGTTCTGAGATCTTCAATGTACATTGTATAGTCGTAGATTAGATTACATTGGTTGCAATACTCCTTTTCACAGGTGGTCTATCTTATTGACAGCTTTTCTGCAGGAATTATATCATTCAGTAACACGAAGTGATATGCCATATTGAACAGTGGACAAACATTAACGGAAAAGCTTGAGACTATACTTACATAGTCCCGATACATTATAATATATGATACTTAGTCACTGACATTGCCATTTCGATATATTATCCAACATCCAAGTCACTTTCTAAGGTGACAACTTTTATGTCTGTAAAAATCGACACAGTTGAGCATTCAGGCAAACAAAAACGGCTTGCCAAATTTCATCCTTGCAAACCTTACGATTCAGAGTCCTCGTTCAGAAACCAGCAAAGTTGTATCATTCTTGACCTCACAAAGAGATACGAAGTTGATGATACTTATTACTACCGGCACTACTATTATTGCCTTTATTCTAACATCTGTTTTATCAAAATTGGCATAGCCAACGTACTATTGCATCGCCTTATTCAGCACGGATTTGTACTCTTGATTCTGCACGATGGTGTCAAGATTACCTCCACAGGAGATTGACAGATTGTGATCAAAATCAAATCTCTCGCTGAACTCCCATGTCCCATTACTATCAATGGTATGACTCGGGAATAGATTGCATTCGCAATGAAAATCAAACCCTTCCAAAAAGTAGACTTCAGCAGTAAAAAACCTAAACGGATGGAATTGTTGCTTTTTATACTCGCTACAATGATTTGAAGGTCTATTATTAAGAGAGCCGTGATTTTACACTTGAATACTCTCCTAAAGTTCTGCATGAACAGGCAAAGGTTTCGAAGTTGGGATAGATGGCTGGATGATGCCTGTGCTAGGCTTCATCAAGATTCATGTTAGCTACTGTAACGGGAATCGTTAATTATTTTCTTCTTCCTCCAGGAGTCAATACTTCTTTTGTGCTCGAACGAGACTGAAGTACTGCAAACTTTCTCTGAACCGCCAAGAAGGCTTGCCTTTATGCGTCTTAGAAGTTCCAGGCACTGGTTACTTTCTGAACAGTTACAAAGGCTATGGCCATCAGAGGAATCTATTCCTTTCTTCACAAGTGGTGGCAAAGCATCAGTTATGCGCTCACAAGGAGAGAGCCATTTCGCACGCATGTAGTCAAGTGTTCTCCATGGTGGTAGATGCATAGAGTTCTGCTTAAGGGAGCATCTTGCAGCGTCAGACATGACTTGCAAAATCTGGTCAAGGTTCTCAACAGAACCAATGAAAACCGCCGGCAAAAGTTTCAACGTCTCAAGATAGTGCTGTGTTGGACGAGCAATTTCAAACTGCGACTGAAAATCTAGATCAATAATCAAGCGCTTTTCATTAACACAACCTTTATCCAACATGACATCAAGATATTCGTATTCACCAGCGTAAGAGTCGCCTGCAGAATGGAGGTTTGAAGCGTCGCTCAGGTCATTTAAACAGCAGAAGTGTCTTATGCTACTGATAAGATACCAATATGAACAAAAGCAACACAATTTTTCGCAACAAAAATTTACCTCCAAGGACTTTTCCTGGGCTCTGCCACTTCAATTTACAGATAGATGCATCACTTCCCATAGACCTGAGATACTTGACTATAAGACGCCGTACACAACCAGCCTTACATTCGGTTTTCTGCTCAAGACATACCAAATCTATTTGCTCATATATTACAGGTATAATTTTCTTCAATACAGTCAATAAGCTTTTCTCCAGAGGTGACTTGGATGATGTAAACGCCTGCAGATCCGCAAGAAGATGAAGCAGTATTATTCCGCTTGCGAATTGATGCACAAAGAGTTCCATAATGCTCAATCCTGGCAAATTCATCAAAAATTGTATTTGGAATATAGCCCCTAAAATTCCTGCGACTTGCTATACACAAAGTGCAAGAGGCCTTGGATACCAAGCCTGCGATTGTCCACTACCTTTTTACAATTAGCTAATGAGCTTAAAACGCGGGATATAAGTCTCACCTGCAGATTATCTCGAAGTTTGGCAGGACTTGAGGAACCACGGTCACTGTCACTGCCGTCTAATTGATCAAAGCCGTGGCTTCCAGTTTCAATAAATTCGTGAACCATTGCAGCGAGATCAGTCTCGCTTTCGCTACTCTCAATTCCAGAACCATATTGAATCGAGCATGATTTTGCATTTCTGGTAGATATCAAATTCAATTCTTTAGATTGTGACCCCTCTATTTGAGTCATCCATGAAGGACGAGCTTGAGTGGATTTGTGCCCTCTTTGTTTGGCAGGGACACAGTCCAGAGTTTCCTGCGTAGGTGGCTGAAAACTGTTCACCAAGGAATCCCATGAATGTCTTAATGGAAAATAAGGCAACTCAGTGGGCTGGATCGCTGCAGAGTCGATTCTGTTCAGAGACCAATGATAGAAAAGTCCAGGCATTTCTGAAAACACAACTCGTACTATCAATCAGAAATAAAGAATGTGAGAGAGTTGGAATTTCAATAAACGGCCAGATATCAAACAGTTCAAATAACAAAGAACAAACTTATCGTTTGCGAATCTGTATAAAGCTGCTCACCAGAATTCAGTTGATATTATAAGCCAAATGCCACCAGCAGAATCACTCTAATCTATCAAGAAAAATTTCCTTAACTAATTACAGATCTCTTAGACATATCGGTCTTTTAACATGCGATCCAATAACTATCAGCAATTCGAGGATCAGCCCTAACCTCCAGCAGCTTAACAGGAAAATTCGCATAACAATTAAGACAATTTGCCGAAACACACCTTCAACCAGCACCACAACTAAATCTGTTCCAACTCCGGAGGGTAACTGGACCTTTAAAAGTGAGATCTGAGGTCACTGATCAGAAAGTGCAAGAGCATGATGTCGCCCTGCTCAATTAAAGCACACACGAATGTTACCCTCTTATTGGGTTCCTCCAGCAGCCGGCCGAGACCCGGGATTCTCTTCTGCGATAGAGGGATGATTGTCTAGCTTCTTCCCAGTCGTAGGACAAAAACGGGTTTGGTTGCGATCACAGAAAATAGCAAAGCATAGCGTGACAAAGGAAAGCCTCACCGTTCAGGTAAAAGATACGCGAACCAACGAACCGTAAAAGAGAGAGAAAAAGGAAACGGAAGAGGAGAGAGAGATTGTTATTTGTGGCATTTTTAATGCTTCACCAAACACCCCCTACACAAATTCTAGGTTTAGGGTAGCAAATGCTAGATTTAGGGTAGCTAGGCAATCTCGTATGTGAATGTTGATATGCCCAATATGCTTGAACATACTACTTATGGTGGAAGGCCCCATCCAAGGGACTTTTGTATAGGTAACCACCATTTTGAGGTCGTTACCACAAATAATCCAAGTCCCAAGCAGCGAGCGACGAAGGTCACAAATTGTTTGGGGACTCCATTATGAGTGGTAATGCTTCTTGGTTTTCAAGGGAGGCTCGAACTTGGGACCAAAGAAACTTTGGATGCCAAGCTAACCAACTAGGCCAACCCCTTTGGGTTATGAGTGGTAATGGCCCAACCCATACGCCACTACCTTACATAATTGTCATCTCTCTCTCTCTCTCTCTCTCTCTCTCTCTCTCTCTCTCTCTCTCTCTCTCTCTCTCTCTCTCTAAGCAAGCAACAGGGCTCTCTCTTTGCTTAGGCCGCAGGGTCTCGCACAGAGCATAAAATGAATTAAATTACAATTACATACTCCATAGGTATGTTTTGGAGCTCATATGACAAGACTCCTATATGTCCCTTCAGGACAAAAATGGAGATTGGAGTGTGGGCCATCTATGTCACACCAACTACTTGTACATCAATGCATAAGTGCGCAACCATAGTCAATTTGTACATCAATGCATATAACTATGCAACCATAGTCAATTTTCTTGATAGATAGGCTAAGAGCTCTTCCCCATGCAACGAAGATCTCAAAACTGGATCCAGTATGCTATTCCGCTTAGGAGTGGGTTTAGAGGGTGGAAAGGAGGGCCCTCTGAAGCCATTACCCAGTGGAGAAAGATTGTGAAGTTTCCACGAGGACATAAACTTCATAAAGATGGAGGGAATAACAGGGAATAATTGGATGTTTCTTATGCATAAGGACTACCTCTTATAGATCCCTTTGTGCACAAATGCTTAGATTCAAGGATTTTGGGCTTGTTCCTTTGTGCACAATAAATAGATTATGGATTTGGTCACAAATTTCAAGGCTACCACAATGATTCCACAAGAACCATGCTTATACACCTAGTTATGCAATAGGGACGCTTTTAACATCCTCCAATGATTTACGCGAAGATTAATGTTTGATGAAACTTGAGATCAGGTATGGATACTATGAAGAAAATATACCCAATCAAAGTTCCAACAAAATGAAAAGCATTTCCAAGCTTTGAAATCAATTGTACAAGTTAAAAGTTGTTATATGTTGAATAATAGCATATCCATGGTGAGCAAGATTGGTGGGTTCCTCTTCGAATAGACAAGGCTCAAATCATGAATCATGGTTGTTACTCTAATTTTTTTTTAAAAGTCTCATGTTTTAACCTTGATTTGGCCTATATGAAGGTGTATAGTGCAAATTTGTAGTGATATCATAGAATGTTGCAAAAGTCTCCCACCATATTCTAGATATGAACTAGTGTTGTTTGCCATGATCAAAGCGAGGGCCAAAATGGTAGTTGATGGTGGAGAAGAGATCATTTTGAGGAGCTTAGTGAGAATAGGGCTAAGTCATCTTGTCACATGTTTTAAGAAACAACTCCAAGCAGTTGAGAGAATCAATAGCAAAAGATAATAGTGATGCTACAGAAACATTATAAAGAAGGAAGGCCAAGTGTGTGAATGAAATACATGTATGGAATATTGTTAAGGTTAGAACATTTCTAGTAAATAAATTTCAAATACTTTTGTTAGAGTAATAAGAATTTATTAGATTCATTTGAATCTAGGTTGTTTAAATTGTGTTCCTATTGCCCATACTCAACAAGAGATAGCAAATGTCATGTGCTCAGGTTCACACGGAAGGAAGTGGGGGAGGGGGGGCCTCGCATCTCAGAGGCACGGTGGCCATTTGGCCCCGGTGCGCCCTCAACCACATGTTTTTTTTTTTTAAATGGCTGCCCTGGCACCATGTGTTTGGCACATTTTTGGGATTCCTGGAGGCAAATTTATAAGCAAACATGCACTAGTGTGTGCCTGGGTGTGTAGGTGCCTTGCGCCACCCAGAGGCCCTACCCGACGCCATTCCGCGCTGCCCGATGCCTATGGGCGCTGTCCTGCCCGCTCAAGCGCTCCCGATTGCCCGTGCCCGTCAAAATCGATCGCGCGAGGGATTTTTGCAGTCCCCACCGACCCGGGCATTGGGGCCACATGGTGTCCAGCCACTGGGCCGGGGCCAAACACTAAACACGCGTGGCCCCATGCTTTAACGCCCCAACGAAAAAGGGTGGGTGGGGGGGGGGGGGGCATGAGTTATGTTACAGTTGGTCCAACAAAGGCCATCTTTGGGGCAACCTGAATTGGATTGTTTCAAGTCTGGCTTACGCCCATGTCGTGTTCAGCATCTTTGAATTTTCAGGCTGACGTGTAAGTAGAGAATACGCCCTTCACGAAATAAATGAATTTCACGTGTGGGGTCTGCTTTTTAAACAAATACACATATTACGGAAAGGCTTACCTGAATAGTATTTTGTTATCAATTCATTTTGAAACAGGACGAGTGCAATTTCGGAGTGCCCTGCACAAATGGAAAAATGACGTTTGTTTATTGAGTAATCAAGCCTATAGGTTGCCAAGAATGTCCAAGTACGTCTGCTAGTGCCTGGGAGTAATGGGCGACACATGGGGAAATCATATATCTTGGGATAATCAAATTACACAAATGATGATGAGATAGTCTGAAAATCACATATTTCAATACTGCAAAAACCCAGTGTCAATTATATGGACTTTCGCCAAAGGATTCAATATCAGAATTTTTGCTCTATTGAAGTCTATTCTGGTGGCTTTTTTGTTTTCTAAATGCGCTTATGGATTAACAGTGGCAAAGCCTGATTGGCCAATCTTATATAAAAGTCTTTGATTAACTTGTATTGAATAACCAACGTTGAGACGAGCACTATACAGTGTAACTGTGTACACAAGATACAACAAGAACACTAGACTCTATCATCGGGACAAAGAGTATTAGGCTACAACCTCGAAACAATAATCGTGTACTAAAATGTAGGGCATGTCGTGTTAAAGGCTTGAGTATAATTTGTAAAATCATAAGCGACTCATATGGTTTGAGTGTGGCATCACAGCAATTACCACGTTGGTATGGAGGAAAATCTTCTGGTACTCTTTTTCGTTGTACGTACCTTCCAATACAAGATCTTCTTGTATGTGCTTCAAAATTAAATATTATAATATGTGCTTGAAAATTAAACATTATATGTATAGGGTAAGGCCCCCTCCGGGCCTGGAGGCACCTGAGGGCGGCAACCCGAGGTGCCTCCCAGGTGCGGAAGGTCCCCGGGCGGGGGCCTTCCCTTGCCGTGACAACCACTTGAAATTTTTTTTTTTGTTTTTTGCTAAAAATAGCCAACGTTTTACCAATAATAGTATGTTTAAGGTTTAAGTTTTTTAAAAATAACAAAATTGTATATTTTAATAATAATAAGAGTACCTTACAAAGTGTAATGCACTTATTATGTGTCTAAAAATAGTAAAGATGCATTACACATTTATTACTTGTCCAAATCTTGAAATAATAAATGCAGGTGTGATATTGTGACTTTTAAAGCTTCACATAAATAAACTGTAATGTATTGCTTTGAAAACGTTTTTTGAGCTATTTTATTTTTGCAAGTGAGTATAAGATTAGTACATTTTTACAAATGTACTATACACAAAAGAAAGGTATAAAAGCACATATGTCAGCTCCACAAAGGGGTAAAATTAAAGGAGGTTATAAAAGCAGATCTGTCAACTCCACAAAGGGGTAAAGCTAAAGCTGAAAGATCCGCTGTATGGCAAAGTTGTTGATTGTGACCGGCAAGGCGCAAGCTTGAATTTCAACCGCTACATCTTTGGAGCTTGTTTCTTGACATGGCGTTGCCAAGGTGTATAACTACTAGTTGTGTAACTCTATATACAAAAAAAACTTAAAGACATTAGGTTTTTCTAATAGCTTGATTGTTAATGTTGGTAGCCTCACACTGAGTTATTCCTCATTACCTCATTAACATCTCTAGTATAATTTTGACAATGCATCAAACATCTTGACAAAGGACTACGTGCGCCATTGGCATATAACAAGCTTCGCATTGTTTTTCCAAATAATGTATACATTATGGACTTCTTGGACATTTTAGCAGCTTCAAGGTTGATTGGCCCATCTTGAAGCCCCTCTTGTACTGCTACAAGCTCATCATTACTCACATCTTCAATATTTCATCTCTCCCCACACAACAAGATTTATTTTAGTAAAAAATCCAGAGGTAATTGAATATGGCTCTACAAATGCTAAACAAAGAGCAAATGTATAGTACTTATTTCCTTCCTTGATTGTAAATGGCACCTTGTTATAAATCCTATACAAGGCCACTAAACCTTGCACTTGTAGAAACTTAGATAGATAATTCATAGCCAACCTTTCAAGTAAATAATATACTTGGATTAAGGCTTGTTATCAAACTTGAAAATATAGTTGATAGTGGCTTTTGCATTTGTGTATTTCCCAAAGCCTCTCTTGTTGCTTGTAGAGAAGCATTCTCAACATCCATATACTGACAAGCATGTGGCTCCTCAACCTGTTTCCTCATTCTAAGGAAGTTCTGTTATTTCAAACATGACTCGGGTACTCTCCTACATACAAGAAACCAAAAGATGTGTTGGCAACCCAAGAAGAGACTCAATGGTAGCTTTGGTTTCGTTTTTTCTATGATCTCTAATTCTTACCATGACTAGCATAATCAGGTGTGTTTCAAACCTACTAAACTAAAAAGTTGATCTGATGTTGGCATCCAACTATTGAAACTATTTGTGGCTGGCTCCATCTACAAAATTTGCTAGCATTGTCTTTTTAAAAGGCCGCCATGGCCAAACACAAATGATTGTAATAAGATGATATATCTGTATTTCTTGTTCTATTAACTTGTTGAATTGGTAATGTTGGTGACCATTCCATTGCTTGTGTTTATTGTGTAGGTGATGCACAAATTATAGGTAGCCTTGGTGTTGTGCTTGTGACAATTGAATTGGTGATGTTGGAGGAAGTATGACCATTCCGTTGCTTGTGTTTATTGTGTAGATGATGCACAAATTATAGGTAGCCTTGGTGTTGTGCTTGTGACAATTGGCATTGGCCACCAATATTAGATTTTTGTGCAACATTATGCTAATAATCTTGTGTTCTCCGGTTTTTTAGATTGATCATGCATTATGATGCATTGTATTTTTCATGTTGCATAGTTGGAAAATGCATTTGAGCATTCCAAATGTTGCCTTATCAATGGACATACATTGAATGTATGATTCTCTACATAGTAAGGACACCACACACTTAGATGGTTGTAAAAAAAGGTCAATGATAGCTCTTATACTTTTTTATTTTCTCTTGAGGATGTAGACCTTAGATTAGAAACTTTTTACAAAAGATACATAGAAAAACATAATTTATAGAAGCATAAGTTTATCCTCCTCTTTAAAAAGGAGTAGGGGGGAGATGACAAAATCACCATTTCCAAATTCCCTACAATTTCTATCTAACCAAATGTTCCAAAGGTAATGACTCGAATACATTGCTAGAAAGCATTAACAATAATATCATCAAAAGTAATATCATTCAGCAGTAAACCTATGTGGCTGAATGTAAAGAGAAGCACCTCCAAGATCTTGCTTACAAGACACACACAAAGGACTGACAGTGGAGCCAAACCACCCAACCATGCAGATGCTAATGATCAATCTCCAATAGCATGTCGCCCGTGCTAGGGAATCAAATGCAGGTGTATATACAGTAATCTGGAATTGAAAACTCACGACGAGAATGGGAGTAGGGCAAGTTTCACCAAGAGGAAATAGCCCTTGTCTTACATGTGCATGTGTCCATGCAACTATACAACATTCTCATACATGCAGTTCATTACTATTGATACTCTACACCATGCCAATAGTCGTCCTAACCCATGCAATAGCTCCACAAGTCACAATATGTGTGACTGGGTCCTCACAAGGGTTTTAATTACATTTCTGGCCTAGTTCGGAATAACGAGACATAACCAATAAACTCGAGTATTGGAGTACCATGTATCCAAGTCCAGGACTATACCGAATCCTATATACAGGACGTGGACGTAACATTCTTCCCCCCTTGAACTGGTTCTGTCCTCAAAACAACAAAGAAAATCATGAACCGTTTCTTTAACTTTCAATATTTACCAAGAAAAATTATTATCCTTAGTTTGATTTACATATCAAAAAAGTACTCAGAGATAAAACTAATTTTCAATCGTTAATCTTTGGCCTGGAGTACAAACTTAGGTTTGTTAAATACACTACTCGATAAATTTTTCCATATGGGTTTCACTCCTTACAAGTTAGTAGCATCACCTTCATGAAAAACACTTATATTAAATGTGAGAAATTTCAACTAGTTTTGCTAGTTTGGTCGTATTTGTATATTTGCAATTGAGGCTAATTTTCATATTAGACTTAGAGTTTGACTTTTCAAAGTTATATTAGTCTAAAAGCATTTGAATAAACACATTTTGAAAGTGTGGGAAAGTGTAGTACACGAGTTTTAGAGATTCAAGTTTGAATGTGGAGAAATTTGAATCTAGTCCACACTAATGCTAGGATTTTTGTTATGAAGGGAAGCCAAACTCATCAATGAGTCATGGATCTGCTATATATGGTAATACACTCATGGGAAGAGACACATTCTCTCTCTCTTATCTCACTTCATGCTTATACATGAGTTCTCTTGGGTTCATCTATCCATTGGTGCACTATATTTGTAATATCTTGCAATCTTGTGTGTAGAATGCTTATTTTATGTTATTTTCGGATCCACACGTGTGAAATCCAGTAGCTTACTATTTTTTTATGCACAACAACTTCATCATATCATATGTTCTACAAATAGGAATGTTCATTTGTAGGATGTTTTGTTCATACCTTCCATTACCAAGGTAAATGTGGAGATGCTTGCATGATCAAAAGGAAGGATGTCTTGATTGCAAAAGGTAAAAGGCAAGGGACATTGTTCAAACTAGATGCTTGTGTTATTGCTAACCAAGTTGGATGTGTTGCAAGTGAGCAAATACATATTCAAGAGGTTTGGCATAAAAGGCTGAACTTCAAGTCATTGGAGGTAATGGCTAAGAAGCAAGTTGTGATTGGTCTACCGAGAACCTTAACTAGCATCAATCATGTTTGTGAGTCTTGTGCTTTGTCAAAGTCACATAGAATACCTTATACTAGATCTACATCTAGATCTACAAAGCCTTTTCAAGTTGTACATTCGATATTCATGGAATTACTACAATTAGCATAAGTCTAGCTAAGATGTATGTTACTTTCATTGATGATTTTAGTAGATTTTGTTGGATCTATTTACTAAAGAGCAAAGATGAAGTGTATGATGTCTATGTTAAGTTCAAGAATGCAAGGGAGAACAAATTTTCTACAAAGATCAAATGCTTCCTAGAGTGACAATGATGGAGAGTACATATCTACCAAGTTTAAGGCTTTTTGTAATGAGCATGGGATCAAGAGGGAGTACAACTCTAAGGACACCACAACAAAATGGAGTGGCCAAGAGGAAGAATAAAACTTTATGTGAAAGTGCCAAAGCCATGAGGTTAGGTGCTAATCTTCCAAAACCATTTTGGGATCAAGCTTTGTTGTGTGCTAACTTTCTATGCAATAGGTGGTTGAGCGCTATATTGGATGGAAGAAGACCTTTTGAGATGCTATTCAAGAGGAGGTCGAGCGTCAACTTTCTTAAAACTTTTGGATATACCCTCTTGTCAGACCTCACTTAATCTTGTTGTATTGCTGGTCTCTCCTCCAAACCTACAACAATATCCAAAACATCATTCATCTCAAGAAGTGAGTTTATCCTCACTTTTCATAATAAATAGTTACTTGAGGTAAGCTATATTGGCTTCCAAAATGACTCCAATTGAGGTTGCCATGTAGCAATGACCTGATCTTCTTTTTCAACCTGTTTCAATGCACAAAGCACTCCTTTGAACAACAACAAATGCTTTCAAAAGAAATCACAAAAGTTTAAAACTATCTCAAAATTCTCTTCTAGCACTTATACCAAGCAAATCAACACATGATCTATCCTCAATCTAATGACTTTTGCCACTTACTAAGATCAAAACACACTCAAATGAAGTCCAGCAACCTCACTATCTAGAGATCCAATCAAAATTAGGGTTTTGACAAAATCATAAAAAATTAACTATTCCAAATCTACATGAAAATGCTGAAAATTTGATATGCAATCTATTAGCCACCACTAAGGCTGATCCAATGATCCAAAAATCAGCCAAATCTAGTATGTGAAATCAAAAATCGAAATTGATCAAGTTTGAAAACTTATATAGGGTTTTGATCTACAAAATATCCGATCTACAAAATATCCAATCTACAAAAGCAAAAAACTCAATTTTGGTGTAGAGCCCCTCTAGCATTCTCTAGCCTTGATATCTTCACCAAATCATTGATAGATCTGATTTCCTCCTTCATAACCTGAAACACAAGATCTAATACCATGTGAAAGATTTCAGATCATTAAGATCCAATACACTTGAAAGATCTTTGGTTAGAAAGAGAAATACGCTACCAATCTCACCAATGTAGAAAAATCAGCATCTACACACAAAATGAGATGCAAACACTAATAGAACTTGATCAAACTTGAATGAAATGATAAAGTACTATTTTTGTCCATACAAAACCAGCAAGCTCCTATATCTCACACGGGTGGATCCAAAAATAACAAATATAGATCATTCTACACATAAAATTGCATGCAATCACAAGTATAATGCACCAATGGATAGTAGAGCCCAAGAAAACCATGTATAAGCATGAAATGAGATAGAGAAGAGAGAAGATCACTCTCTCCATGAGTTACATTCTTTTATAACAGTTTCAAACCCTATTTAGCCACTTGGCTTTCCCTCCAAAATGCTAACCCTACTATTTTTGGGTCTAGATTCACATTCAAATTTGAATCTACTCAAACTCACCTTCTAACTTTCCCACACTTTCAAAAAGCATTTATTCAAATGACGTTTAGACTAATGAGCTTTGAAAAGTCAATCTTTAAGTCTAAAAACAAAGTTGGCCTCAATATGCCAAATATGAAAATATAGCAAATATGATCAAACTAGTTGAATCTTTCACATAAAGTACCTCCTTGATTCTCCTACTTTTGCCATCAGGTAGTTGGATGGAAATGGTGCCTATCCCCTTGATCTTGCACACATCACCATTTGCTTGTGAAATAGACGTTCCATTGTCCAACTCTCTCAAGCTACTAAACCAATCTTTATTACTTGTCATGTGTCTTGTGGCTCCCGAGTCAATGTACCACGCTTGATCATCTTCATTAGATGACAATGCTGATATGAAGATGCCAGAGTCTTCAATTTCACCTTCGGCGACAAGATTACCTGCTTGTTTTGGTTTTCCCTTGCCTGATTCCGCCAAAAATTTTCGACACTCGCTTTTCCAATGGCTCTTTTTGCCGCAATGGAAGCATTTGCTCTTCTTCTTGGTCTTGCTAGATGATCTCTCATCCTCAAAGGAGTCTTGGCAAATTGCTACTTAGATTTCTTCTACCCCTTGTCTTTGCCTTGTTTTTGGTGTGTCGCAAGTGCTTGATCATCAGTATTTTGATGTCTAACTTTCACCATCTCTCGTCGTTGCTCCTCCTACATCGAGATTCCTATGAGCTTGGGATCTTTCTCTTGATGCTATCCTACTTACAAACATCTAATAAGGTTCTACAATGCCGCACAATGCATTGTGCACTAGCTCAACATCACGTATGCGCTCACCAATATAATGTAGTTCATCTCTCATTGTCTTGATTTTGGTCATATAAGTTTGAATGTGCTCTCCTTGTTTCATTCGGGCACTGTTCAGTTTTGACTTCAGAATAATCCTATATGGATTTGACGTCTCAAACTGTTTATGTCTAATGGTCACTTATGTGGATAATGATGTGGCCTTTCACTGATAAGCTCTCCTCACATTTCTATCGAACACTTTAATGTCGACTTCATTTGGTAGTCTTCTCTCATCACCTGTGATGACATCCCATAGTTTTTTCTCTATCAGTATGTTTTACATTTTGAATTTCCACACCGCATAGTTAGAAATCCCGTCCAATTTGCTATTTTCACTCAAAATGAGCTCTCTCATGTTTGTCATCCCAAAATTGCCTAAAACTGCAACCGTAGGCTAAAAGAAGTGTTCTGAGTACAATGGCTAATTTTGATGACCTACTAGAATTTCACACTAGGGCGTCCTGTTGCTTAGGTGGCGTTTCGCAAGCCAAGTCACTTTCCAAACGTGAAATGCTTTTTACCTCACACTCCTAACAACCCACTCTCTGAAAGGGGCAAAAGAGATTTGAGGTCCACTGAGCGCATTCTCCACTGCAATCACTCTATTTTGCGATACCATACTTGCAGGTACAGTCCGAGTGCCTTTTGTTTGGAGGGTATAGCCCTTCATTTGGCCCAAATAGACTAAAGGAGATGAAAATAAGGGCTCTTTGAGTTTGTGAACTATTTTTTTAGTGTGAAGAAACTTCACCTTTCAAAAAACTTGAGACCCAACTTTTACTTCAAATATTGTCTTTAGGGCCATTCTAACCCTCTTCAAGCCCATCCCATGGCTGATTTCGATCTAATGGCCTATTTCACCTAGCTTCCACCGTGGATTCAACTCTCCTAAGATCCGATGGAGGATACTCTTTTGGCGTGATGATGGACCGCCCTCCAGCCACTACACGTCTTTGTGCACTGAGTACCCTCTCGAGTGAGGGTGCGTGACTCCCTTCTCCTCCTCTTCTCTCACCTGCTGATTTTTTAGCGATGGCAGCCAGCTAAGATCCGATCCAACATCTTCTCTTTGCCACAACCCACGGTGGCCTTCCACAATCAGGCTTGTTTTGCTAGGGTGCCCCATACATGCTTTTACAGCTTCAGAATTGCTAATCTAGAGAGAAAGATCAACGCTTTTGAGTTTCCAAACCCTAGGCCAGGGTTTTCCTCGCCAGTATTGATCTTGGCTGGTTGTTTACAGCTCTCTGGCTGGGCAATTCAACTGCTCCAAGATTGCCCTTGTGCAAGCTATCCACTGCTTCAATCAATTCTTAAAATGATGTCCATTTGGATGCACACCAACTGCGAACACAAATCAACAACCTCTTTACGGAATTTCAAAATTCCATTTTTCTAATTTTAAAATTCAGCTCTTGTCTCCGAATCCATCCATAGTTCTGAGCTTGGCAAGCTCTATATGCTAGAAATTGTGCACTAGTGCTTCACTTTTTGCTTTCTATCTGTCATAAACCCCAAACTCTCGGAAAACTCTTCTCCTGAAGCTCTCTTCAACGACTACACTCTACTATTGTGTACACTCCCTGTATGCACTCATCTTGATCTAGCATTCTCGATCAGTACAGTGAACCAATTTCTATCTAACCCAAATATGATGCTAGAAATATCTTTTGAAGGTCTTGTAGTATCTATAGGCTACCAAAGACCTTTGCATATGTTATGAGGTAGCCAATCTTTGAATACTCTTGAAGGATATGCAAATGTTGATTGGGTAGGAGAGGTTGACAGTAGAAAATCTACCCCTTGCCTTGTATTTCTATTCAATAAAGGCCCAATATCCGAACAGCCGAAATTCATCAACTGAATTGAAATATATTGTTCTCACAAATTCTATGAAAGAGGCTATCTAGCTTAGAAACCTTCTTGTAGACATCAATCACACCCTCTACTATTATTCATTGTGATAATCAAGCATAGTTTTACTATCTCTAAAATTGAGATTTCACTCTCGAAGCAAGCATATCAGAATCAAATATTATTATGTAAGAGAAGAGATGCTAAGCAAGGAAGTTTGACTTATTTTCTACATAATAGAATTTTTGGCAAGAGACTACTTCACAAAAGCATTATAAAAAACAATCCTATCAGATTTAATAATACTTTGAATATGAAATGTCAAGTATTTTAGAATCCACATTAAGTGGGAGCATTGAATTTCAAAGATCAAATATTTATGTGTTACCTGTAAATTATAAATACTTAGAAATTTCTGCAGACTACAAATTTTAAAAAAATTAAAAATAGAAGCCTAAATCCAAATTGATTCTAAATCAGGTTGAGGGTCAGATTGAAACTACTTTGACCGATGATCAAGATCAATTGGATTGAAACTATTTCAACCCAATCTCTCTCTCTCTCTCTCTCTCTCTCTCTCTCTCTCTCTCTCTCTCTCTCTCTCTCTCTCTCTCTCTCTCTCTCTCTCTCTCTCTCTCTCTCTCTCTCTCTCTCTCTCTCTCTCTCTCTCTCTCTCTCTCTCTCTCTCTCTCTCTCACACACACACACACACACACACACACACACACACATTTGTCATCTCTTTTCTTTGATTAAAATGTCTTCGAGTGATAGTGGTAGGTCTAGGAGAAGGCCAAGATCCTCTTCTAGTGGAAGAGGAGGTTCATTCAAATCGGGTTGCAAACTAATTTTATAATGATCTATCTCTAGAGGAGAGACAAAGAATGGAACAACTTTGTTCGATTATGATATAACATTTTCTTCGATGGATTTTCCATTAGAGGAATCTTGTAATGTTCTTTATAATGTAAACAATGATGGCTCCATTATAAAAGACATTAAGGGCAATGTCATGATTAGTAGGATGCATAACGTTGCTCTTAAGTACTTTGGTCATGACTTGTTTGGGAACAACAAGACCAAAGAGACAAAATTAGAATAATTGATATTTTATATAGTGAACTTCCACAACCAACTAGATTTGATATGAAATGGAATTGACACACGTTCATCATAAATGCCAATCATTAAGAAGGTATGTGAGGAATGGTAAGAAAAGGTCGAGTTGGGCTTCAAAGAAAGACTGGACAAAGGTGATACATGAGGCCAAGCATTCAGATTCAGATCGATTTAAGGAACAACAGGATGCGGCAAAATCTAGATTCACTCTATTGGGCCAATCTCACATTGGCTTTGGTGGCAAGGAATGCAAGCCCAATTCATAAATTTTAATCTCTAAGTTTAGTTGTATAGTTATTATTTGATTACTTCTTATTAAGTTCAATCTTAACCATTGTATTGATGTTTATGTAGAAAGAAGTTTATGGGCGAAAGTATACTAATGAGTCCAAGATCAGGTACCATCAAGGCTATAATGCTTTGGTTGACAAGGTGTATATCCTATGGTAAGTTACTGATTTATGAATTTCATTTGCTTTCATTATTTACTAATGAATTTTCTTTTCTTTTCTTTGTTTGCCAATGAGTTTAAATCGCTTTGTGTTAGCCAAATTTTCTACATAGAAATCGGACTTTTATAGATTGATTTTCTCAATTATGTGAAACCGATATGCAAATCTCGGCTATTAATGATAAAATTGACATTATTTGCCTATAGATAGGGGTCTCAGATGTTCATGATGTGGCTAGAAAAAATTTTACGGCCTGAAACTGGCCCATAAAATATTTTAT
This sequence comes from Diphasiastrum complanatum, assembly GCA_029204225.1. NCBI lineage: Eukaryota > Viridiplantae > Streptophyta > Lycopodiopsida > Lycopodiales > Lycopodiaceae > Diphasiastrum > Diphasiastrum complanatum. Next base: position 67,214 of record MU831842.1, on the reverse strand, counting down.
GGCCTTAGAATTGGCCCAATTACGTGAATTGTAAGAGACATTAGCGTTGAGCAAAGCTTTTTCTATGTTTAGTGTTTTCAAAGAAACCGGTCTGCCATAGAAACTCCGAATCATGAGTGCCTACAAAAGACAATACAAATAGAACAACTAGCAATGGGAAAAAATAGTTTGACAAAGGGATCGAAAAATTGTGAGACAATATCAGAAAATGGTAATTGCATAATAGTAATTTGTGCGAAGTTCCAAAGGCCAAGCAAATTGCACGAGCCAAGCCAATATCCTAATAGTTCAAATTGACAATGTAGTGGCAACCATGGGTGTGCTAACTGGAAAATGTGAAGAAATATGAATCACTAAGATCCAATTAGGTCCCCTTAATCTTTGGTTATGAATGTCGACACATCTAGCAACATTGACAATGTAGAAATCTAACATCAACTACACAAAAGTGATGTAAACTCAATAAGATCTTGATCAAACATCAAATATATGATAAAATGAAGTTGTTTTCCGTACAATTGTTGCAAATCGACCAGTGGAAGATTCTCAATGCGTGCACAATGTCTACTAGTAAAGATTCTGTTGGCAAACGTTTCTGATTGAAACTTCTTGAAAACTTGCACTTTCCACAAAAAATTGGGAAGTATTGTAAAATTCTCTCCATTCAACAGATTAATGCACTTTACGGAAGCGTTATCAGTTTAAGAACTAGCTTATGATCAACACAAATTATTAGTCATATGAGTATCTTAATCTATGAATAATTTAACTGCATGGCATGAATCAGTGAATCAGAACTAAATGATAATGCATTGGACAAAGTACAACACGATTCAGATTGCTGGAACAGAAATTATATAATCGTAGATAGTACAAGTCTGAATGTAGATCCAAGGTGCGTTCTTCCTAAAACAACACTCTAATATAAAAGAGAGAAAAAATGAATGATTTTTAGGCATTGTCACCTCTTTGGGGTGTAACCGCCTTGCATTTACAGTGACTTCTAATTAAGGTTTGTATTTTATAAACGGGATTAAGACACCATGTTGTTGTTAACAGTTGCCAATTATACAAGTCGCTTTAGTTGACGAAGTCAGAGACTTCGATGTCGAGCTTGCTTTTGAGAAGATGTCGATGACTTCGACGTCAATGACATGGATGTTGAGCTTGCTCTTTGGAGAAGATGTCATTGACGTGTATGGTGAGCTTGCTTTTTACAAGAGATCCATTTTGAATAGTGACCTTCGACGATCATTGAAGACTTCAGGCAAGCCAATAAGTCAACACTTTGATGTCAGGAAAGTCGAAGGAAACACTGTCATTGATTTTCCTTGTACTTCTGCAGGTTGTGCGACTTTAGAAGTATTTACATACAACAGGTGAATGGATCTAGATTACTGAAGAGATAAGGGATGGAGAGAATAGAAATCTAACAACAATAATAGCAAGGTACTGTATTTCACACATGTGGATCCAATACATGACATAAAATTGCATTCTACATACAAGATTGTATAATATCAACACTATTATAATGCAAAAATGGATATATGAACCCAAAGAAAACTCATGTATAAGCATGAATGAGGTGAGAGAGAGAGAGAGAATGATACTCTTCCCATGTGTGTACATCTATTTATAACAAGTCCATGCCTCATTAATGATCTTATATCGATACACTAGTGAGAGCCCTAGGTATACTTATACCCTCAAAGGTCCATGCACCACTAGTAGTGCATTGTAACACCTCACTGGACACCTCAGCAGCCTATCTGGGCCACATCATCCAGTTCCCGAATGACTCACTGATAGACCCATACAAATCCACCATCATGAGTTTAGGCCTACAACCATTAATTATGACCTCATACACATAAGGGCCCCAATTCCCTTATAGTCATAGCTAACTTACGAGTTTGTTGGTCTACTGATCCCTAGCATGGACACGCTACCTGAGACCAGTCGTGGGCATGACACACTCCCTCTTCAACTAGTTTTGGTATAGTTTTAACCATACTGCTTTGATCCAACTTTAGAATGATCACCATCCTAAGTATAGACCTCCTTTCTAAGGTTCCAAAGTAGCTTCCATAATTGATATAGAGAATAGTGTCCACATTGAATGTTTCACTATTTTTTACATCAATATTTTACACATCAAGATGTACTAGAACATGAAGAACCAAATAGAATATAAATGAGATGATTCATCCATGCTTCCAAATCTGAACTCTCTGGAAAATAATAGCAACCAAACAATAAATGTTAGTGATGACCACTTGCTTGCTTGTCTCCTCCATCTTTGTCCTTTCTTGATATGTCTCCACCATAAAACTCCATGAATGAGCCTCCATCTCCATCTTGCCACAAGATATCATCAACACTTGATGAATTGGCCATGAATGAGTGACATAATGAACCTCCAATAGCATCATTTCCATCAGCAAAATCATCCAAGAATGCTAGTACAACTTCAACATCAAAATGATGCAAATCAATGTTACAACTAATTTTACCATATCTTGACAATTTGCACTCATCCACATGAAATTGCTCAAACATGAGATAGAAGAAGTAAAGTAAACTTGAACAAAACTTCCTTGTTGTTACTTTGACCTTACTTGAGTTTTCAAACACTTGCAAAAACATATGCAAAAGATCTTTGCCATTTGACTCTCCTTTGATGCTCTTGACTAGTTCCAAATTGCCACTTTTCATGTTGTGTTGTTGAAGCCTTTTGAGATCAACCTCTTGATCTTCCTCTTGAACATCAAAGATATGAATATATTCAAGCTTGAACCTTTGAAAATACTCCCTCTCAAACATATGATCTAGATCCAGCAAGATCTCATCAATGCTTAATCTTGAATTTCCACAAAGGTTAGTGAAAACAATGCCACCATTATAAAGCAAAAGATAGATTCCAAACTTTCCATCCAACATGAAGTAGAGTAGGTAAAGATGAGTATCAAACCCAATAAATCTAGCCTCTCTTGATTTCATAACAAACCTCAAAAGTCTCACCAATGAGATCTCCCTTGCCTTGAAGAAATTGCCTCTCGATTTTCTCCATGTAGTCTTCTCCAGCCAACATTTTGCCATCTCAATCATGAGTGATCATGTGAAGGATTTCAGATCATTCAAGATCCAAATCCATGTCCCTGGTCTTGGTTACAAAAAGAGCAAACCAACAATCCTGCCAATGTAGAAAAATCAGCATCTACATACAAAATGAGATGCAAACTCTAAGAGATACTGATCAAACATGAACCAAAACATAAAATATAGTTGTTTTCCGTACAATTATCATTATAATGATAAAATGAGAGAGAGAAGAGAGATTATCCCTTTCTCCATGAGTTACAACAATATATACCAGGTCCAAACCCTACTTTGCCACTTGGCTTTCTCTCCAATATGAAAAACCCTACTATTTTGGGACTAGATTCAATGTACCCAAAGTTCAAATTTGAATCTCTCTCAAATTTGACTACCAAATTTCTCACACTTTCAAAAAGTGTTTATTGAATGTATTTTAAACTAGTATATCTTCAAAAAATTTATCTCTAAAATGAGTTTTGGCCTCAATTGGCAATTTACCAAAATATGACTAAACTTGTTGAAATCTCTCACAATCAATCATAATCATAGAAATATTTGAGTTGATGAAGAGATGTGAGATCCATGCCTTGGACCTTCCCAATCTTTCATTGCCCTTTCCTTCACAAGACTCCCCTTTAATGATTGCATCGTAAGAAGTAGAAACCTCAAAAACATTAGAAGCCATGAAAAAAATCATTAGTATTCTCAACATAAGAATGATTGAAGTACTCTCTTTTTTCAAACAAGAACTTAAATTCAATTATTTAGGTAATGAATAATATGATAATGATTCTTCATCACTATCATTCACAATGATATCATTCAAAGTACATCCTACTTTGAATACTTCACGTACTTCTCTTCTTCTTGACTTGTGACAATCTCCCTCACCAAGTCTCATGATAGAACCATTTGATCTACTCTCGTTTTGAATGTGACTCCACTTGTTGCACAAATGAATTTCTTGGAATCATAACAAAAGAATGTAGAAGAACCACCTCCTTCATGCATGCACCTAGCAACATTTTTTTTCATATGATCAAAGAAATCATTAGCAACAACCTTTTTCAAGGAAGAACCTTCATCACCTCCATTGATGAAGTTATCTCTTTCCTTACCTTTTGCATGCTTGCACTTTCCATGAAGAACCATTGAAGAACCATCGTTATCCTCGTAGCTAGCCAAGTTAGCACAAAGATGAACATCTAAGAAGCACATTAGATCTTATCCTAGCTCTATAATAAGGAAGCTTGTTAGGCTTTGCATAAAATCCACCAGTCTTATTGGTGCTAAAAGGGAACTTTGGAAAGTTGAGACCAATCTCCTTTTTCATTCCATCCTTTTTGTTAGCCATAACAAAAGCATCAAGCTTGAAAAGTCTACCTTGTCTATTGCCCCTAGCAACCAAGATTTCTTCCTTTGTAATGAAACAAGCATCACCACCAAACTTTATCATGTATCTTTTCTCTATCATTCGACCAACACTTAGAAAATTCTTTGAAAGTGAAGAGATGTAAAGAACACCATCAAGTCTTGCTTTCCTATTAGTAGAAAGACAAATAGGAATTGAACCAATACCTTCAATTGCACACTCACCACCATTGGCCATGTAAATTGCTTTCTTGGCTCCATCATAAGTGACCAAAGAAGTAAAGAACTCCTTGTGAGTCATGTGTGAACTAGCTCCACTATCAATCCACCATGAATCTTTGTCACCTTCACTTGATATTGGCCTTGAAGAACACATAAAAAGAGAATCACAACCACCTAGATCCTCATCATTAGTAGTAAAGTTGATTTGCTTGCTACGTTCATCTCTTTGCTTCTTCAAACATTCATGAGCAAAATGCCCTTTGATGTGACAATAAAAACATTTTAACTTGGATCTATATTTCTTTTTACCAAAAGAAAAAGTCTCACCTTGATCTTGTCCTTTAGACCATTTGCTTTTACCTTTTCTCTTGAATTTGCCTTTGATGAACATGGCCTCCTCTTCATAATGAGATGTTGATGTAGATCCACCTCTTGCTTGAAGCCTAAACTCCTCATTCACCAAAATCTGTTGCAAATCCACAATGCTTGTCAAGGTTCTTTGAATAGCAAAGCTTTGAACAAGGTTATCATGATCATCCAACAAGCCATTAAGAACAACTTAAACAAGTTCTACCTCCTTAATGTTATCATCAATACATGCTAGCTCATCATTTAATGTTTTAACTCTCAACACAAACACATGAGCACTCTCTTCTTTTTTTTGCATAATTTGAACCACACACACACACACACACACACACATATGTAATTTACATTTGTGCAGATGAAAGGTGTGGAGCCGTTGTGCTGCCGGGAAGAAGATCGTGGCTGGTTGATGTCATTGTCAAGTTAGCTGCATAGTATAGAAAGTGAGTGTGAGGAGGCTCGATAAATTGGACTTCTCCGATTTGTTACATAAGTCAAGTTTTCCTGATATGTCGAATCTACCCAATATATTTCCAGAATTTTGAAAAAATTGTAGTCCACCAATTTGTGCTTGACATGGAGACGGTGTACACACCACCGGCCAGTGTGTGCACGACATTTGTCATGCCACATCAGCATGTTTCAACACATGTTGTGCGACATGTGTCAAAAAAAATTTTCGGCCATATTGACACGTGTCCGATAGAGGATATGGCCCGCATCTGGCCATGCATTGTCATGTTGCTGCTCGCTCTCTCTTGCTCTCTCCCTCCGCTCCTCCCCTCACTCCTCTCTCTCCCTCCGTCCCCTGCTCCTTGCTCGCTCATGCTCTCACTCTCTCTCTCACTCTTGGACTGCTCTCTCCCTCATCTCTCTGGTCGCTCCTACCCTCGCTCTCTCCCTTGCTCCTGCCCTGCTCTCTCTCTCTCTCTCTCTCTCTCTCTCTCTCTCTCTCTCTCTCTCTCTCTCTCTCTCTCTCTCTCTCTCTCTCTCTCTCTCTCTCTCTCTCTCTCTCTCTCTCTCTCTCTCTCTCTCTCTCTCTCTCTCTCTCTCTCTCTCTCCCCCTCGCTCCCTCCCTCTCTCTCTCTCTCTCTCTCTCTCTCTCTCTCTCTCTCTCTCTCTCTCTCTCTCTCTCTCTCTCTCTCTCTCTCTCGCTCTCTCTCTCTCCCTCTCTCTCTCTCTCTCTCTCTCTCTCTCTCTCTCTCTCTCTCTCTCTCTCTCTCTCTCTCTCTCTCTCTCTCTCTCTCTCTCTCTCTCTCTCTCTCTCTCTCTCTCTCTCTCTCTCTCTCTCTCTCTCTCTCTCTCTCTCTCTCTCTCTCTCTCTCTCCTGGCCTACATTTCTTTTTTTGGTTTTATTTTTCAGTTTACCGAAAAATTCTGCAAGAATTTTCCTTGCAAAATTAGCTTTCCAACGATCTACTGTATGCTTCGATTCATCATGTTTATGCGCACCCATGATTTTTTGATACATTTTAAGTCGTCCAACTCTGACAAGTCGAGTCACTTTGATGAGTCGAGGGCTGTCATTCTTTTGTTGTCTTCAGTTATAAATGATTGTGCGACAATACTTTGACTTGTCCTTTGCCCTTGAACTTGATGCTTGATCTTCCTCCTTGGCTTCCTTTGCTTGATCCTTCTTGGATCCATTGGTCTTCTTCTTGCCCTTGAATTAAAAATTTACTCTCTCATCTCCTTGCTTTTGCATGGAGCATCCTACACTCTTCAGCCACAAGCACACTATGGAGCTTATCAATAGATGGAAAGTGTCTTGGATGGCAAAAATTTGAACCACATTGGAGAACTCATCTTAAGCCATTGTACAAGCTCATTATCAAGGATCTTCTCACCAATAGAGGCCAATTCTTTGTTGAGAGGCTTGATTCCTAGCGCATACACTTGTGCACTTTCATCACTTCTCCTCATACTTTGTAAGATTTGGATTCTTATCATAAGCACTATTGAAATGTTGTTGGATTCATATATAGCTTTTAAAGAATCCCAAGCTTCCTTGGTCGATGTGCAAGAGGCTACCTCCTTCAAGAAGTCATCACTAACATTCATTTTGATGCTATGAAGTGCTAATCTTGTCTTCTTCTTGTATCTAACCAATTCTTGTCCTCAAAGAGGCTCATCCTCTTCTTCTAGGACAATATCAAAGAGTTATTGGAGCGCTAAGAGTGACTCCATCCTCACTTTCCATATTGAGTAGTTTGTAGATTTAACCTCTCACTAGATCCAAGAAGGAATCCACAAATGGTTCCCATCTCCCTAATGACTTGTACTTATGATGTACATGTTGGCCCTCCCTAAGATCTTTTCCAAAAATTGCCTCACTAGCAACTCACTTATGTTCACAAAGACAAAAGTGACAAGATCCCCTTGATCTTGATTCACAAGAACTTTTAGGAAGGTTTCTACAAAACAATGCTCAAGAAAATTGGTTTTGATTTGAACCTAGAAACTCACAAAGGTTTCACTTGTCTTGATTACCTCAAATTTGACTTCTAGACCTCTCAATGGATTTCTAGCCATAGTTCTTACACTCCGTCACAAAGATGAAATAAAGATTAGATGAGAAGCTATCAAAGACTTATCAAATCCTACCAATTTTCATCGTTTTGGACAAAAAGATGACTAAATCTCACTCAAACCTTTTGATGGTTTTAAAAGAACCGTATATCACTTTAAGAGGACCTATTATCAGCCTAGATTAATTAGATTCCATGACACTAAGTCAAATCTAATCAATGGCACTTGATCTTGGTAGCTTTTCCTAGGATAAGCACCAAAAAACACCATCAAGATGCAATAGGATCCAAATTTATGGATATAACTACCACTGAGCATTAAATGTAGGTTCAAAGGTGCCCACACATGTGGACAATATGGATTTTGGTCCCTACCAATTTTGGGATCAAATCCCTTCACCAAATTATAGTTTCTAGCTCGCCCTCTCAATACTAGTTTCTAGCACCAAAACTTGCTAAAAAAGGATTTGCTTTTGATCAATGGCTTATGATCTTGTACTTGGCTCTGATATCATCTGAAAGTACTGTACTTTAGGACCATAAATGGATCTAAAAAATATCCACAAGAGTGATTGGATGCTTGCTTTACAACCTATCAAAAAACTAGACACAAAAAAGTTGATCTAGATTGGAAATTTGACAATCAACAAGCAAGAACAATCAATAGCATTGATCAATCACTAAATTTGATTTGGCACATGTATACGACAGGCTGTAGTATGGCCTGCAAATTGAGAAACAAGTACAAATTGATCTGGTTGCATTTGGATCACAAAAACTCAATGTACAGTGTGGAGTATCTTCAAAAATACTCAATGTGGTTGCTAAGATTGCCAATGAGCTCCAAAAATAATCTATCTTCTCACTATGGAGAGATGGAATACATAGAACAAGTGACTTCCTTTGTGGTGCTAGATGGATTTACAACATGTAATAAGGAAGTTAACTTGGCTCTCTTGCCCTAATTTGCAACCCTAGCCTAATTCCTAGAGTCATGTCTAGTAGGTGACTAGTTGGTTAATTTTTCACCTTAAACTTAGGTGTAGGTCCTATAATCTAAGAATCACCACCAAAATGACATGACCAACCCTTTAGACTTGTTCTAACCTACACTAGTGTGTATTCCCACGTGGCTCCATGGCCTCACACATGTGGGATCCGCTTATGTACATTTTACATGATTCTACATGGTTTCCGATCAAGCTAGATTTGCCAATTTTTGGCAATTCTTCACAAAATATATGCCGATATTTATACAATATAAAGAGGCACAATAATTCAAAAATAAAATTTTTGTTTTACTTTATTATTTACATGCTCTTCATATAAGAACTAACATATTCAAAAATCGAAATCGAAATCGAAATCGAAATTGAAATTAAAATCAAAATCAAAATCAAAATAAAAAACGAAAACGAAAATAAAAAATGTGCAATTTCGCGGAAAAAGACATAATCTTTGTTTTATAAATTTTTGGGAAGACAATTGTCACTGGCTTTATGCCAAAACTACATAATAACAACTAGCAACTAACTTTTAAAAACACATATGTTTCAAAAAAAAAGTATAAACTTATTTTTGCAAATTTCTATCAAATTTCAAAGAAACAAATACAATCAAGTGACAAATAAAACCGAGGTATCTTCTTAGAATTACATATTCATAAAAAGTTATAGTTTAACATTAATCAGTATTAACATTGAATACATTTCTTTTAAAAAATCAAAATCCTTTATTGATTTTACTTTAAATCATTTGAAAAAAATAAAAACATTCTAATAAAATATATGCTCTATACATAATTTACAATAAAAACAAATGAAATAAAATAGACAATATTAATTTTCTTTAATCACAAATTATAATTTTTCATACATGAGTTAATTCAATAATAATGAATTAATAACCTTGTTTTTTTTTTGACAAATGTATGAAGATTGGGCAAATACTTTTTTGATTTCAAAATAAAAGATACTCTTTGAAGGTACGCTAAAAATTAACTCATGATTTGTTTTTGAACCTTTTAATAACAATGTAAAGTACAATTATGCAAAACAAAATTACATACATAAAATAATAATAAGAAATGTTAAAGAAAATGTTATTTTTGTAATTATAAACTATATAATTATGTGTACCTTGCGAAAATTAATGTTCTTACGATCATAGATTATTGTGGTGAAAAATAAGATATTTAATTAAATTCAAATCAATCACATAAACATTAGAGATCAAACTTTCAATAAAGCTACAACTCAAGATTAAAATCCAACATAACCAAACACAAATATAGCAAAATCAATTGAAAATGAAGAACCAACAAACATATATAACATACTTTTAGAAAATGAAACAAGAACTTTTACTATTTCTAAAATGCTGAGAAGTGAATAAACATTCTTGATAAAATATATGACATATAAATTTGCTTGTATAGAACGTAAAATTTTAATTAGCGCAACTTTGGAGGCACAATTTTAAGATTACATAAACATGCGATGGCTGTTCATAATTTTTATTTTAATATCGATAAACAACTTATAAATACAAAATTTAACTCCAACTGACTTTAGGTTCAAGCTAGTTCTAGAATCAGACGTAATTATAATTGATGAAAGGTCAATAATTATATCACAAACTTTACAACTTGTAATTCACCAAATAAATCAAATTTAAATATGTCATAGCATCAATCTTTGACAAATTATATACTAATATTGATAGGAGAATTATTAGCTTTTCGTAAGCTTATATAAAATAGAAAACCTTTGTTTTATATGTCATATATCAAATTCACCTTGTTGAAAAAAGACAAAACACTTGCAATTGACATATTCCTTGAGACATTGTGTATTCAAATTCTTTAAATATAATTACAACTAGAAAACCGAGTCAAGAAGATCTAGATAAAATATTTATAAATAGATATATAACTAAGATTGAAGCAATAGAAAAAAACAATGCAAATACAACAATGATATATACACACAAAGAAGATGTTCTAAGATACAATGAACATACACAAAAAAATTTATTTTGCCCCAAAAAATTATTAAATATAAATGTAAAAACAAATGTTGAATCAATAAAAGAATTATAGGTATGGTTAAAAGATACGAATAATCATCAAATTAAAAATATTGCAATAGGCAAAAGTTATGCTTTTGGCAAATCTGAACATATCAAAAGGGCTAGTAAATGGTACTAAAACTTTTGTAAATGATATCAAATTTGAAAAAAATAAAAATAAAGTAATGACTTAAAATCAATAAAATCAAAAAAAATATAATAATAACAAAATCTTTAATCTAACAAGATTTCAACTTACTAAAATTAGATTGGACACAAAACATTAATATAGATCGACATTTTCAATAATACTTGCATATTCAATCCAACAACACATAAATATCAAGGTCCAACAATAATTGAAAAAACTATTATCAATATAAGAAAGAATTTCAATCTAGGATTAATATATGTTATGTTGTCTAGAGTCACATATAAATAAATAAATTATATTGTTAATAAATTGACACTTGAATGTTATATTAAAATCTATTATTAAACCTAAATTAACATAAATCAAACATAAATTATTACATGTGCTCTCCAAAGATCAAGGGGCATAACTAGGTGCTAAATTTAATGTTAATATTTATATCAATAAACTATTGGCATTCAAAGTTTTTTTAATCACTCACAAATCAAAATAAACATTTAAAATGCAAATTATTGCCATTGGGCCCTTGATTCTAGTTTTTATGTTTATGGATTCACACGTGTGACTACGGATATTGTATGGTTGTTGTACGGATAGGGACAGTAAAATATCATATCTAAGTATTTATGACAAATTCTTATTGAGATTTCATTTTCTATATAGTTGATGCATGATTTCTACATTGTTAATTGAGTTACATGTGCTCTCCAAAGGTCAAGGGGCATAATTAGGTCTTTGTGATCTGATTTTTTCACAAAAGATACGATATTTTTCCTACTGAAATCCAAGTTGTGAAAGAAGGCTATATTCTCAATCATTTATTAGGCTTTCTCTAAGGTTTCTGTTGTAGCTTCTCACCTCCTTGAGGTCGTCCTTATACTAGAAACTTGGTGGAATTGATAGCATGTGAATTGGTGCACCATTGACTACAAAAAGTCTGACTTCCATAAGAAATTGGTCAATATACCATGAAAATTGAAAAATCTGTAATTTTCTCAGATTTTCATTCAATCGATTCTTGTAATTGATATGGCCTACTATCACTGTTCTTTGCAGCTCTTCTGCAAATCTCGTTGTGTATAACGGATGTCCATACAATGACTTTTCTACCTCAAACAATAATTTTTCTAGAAAATCGTCAAAATTGCAACTTATTAAATTCTGCAAGAAGTCTCCTTGAATCATTTTACTTCAACCACACTGATCACTTCCCCAAAGTTTAGATCAAAAAACTTCGCTGCTTCTACCATTTGGACCACCTACACCCTGTACGGTTTAATTTCTCCTGAGATACTTCTCATGTCATTTTTCCTAGTGAAAAATGTTGCTCCATCAAATCGTGCATACCTACAACACTATGCCACTCTGATACCAAGTTAAAATTATGATAGGATCTAGTGTAGTATATAGACTACATCAATCAATCACCATAGCCACTCCTCTCAAGCTCTCAAAGATGGCACAACAAAAGTTAAGTATATTACAAGGAAAATTGCACATATAGGGAACTTAAACTACATGTTCCTAACAAGTGTCCTAAAACTAGCCTAGCACTTGCCAAAAACTAGGGTCAGGCCCAATATGGCCAAATTTGACCGACAAACTCGAGACATGCCCCCGAGTATAGCAAATATTGTAAACAACTCTATACATACTAATTTTTCCTATGCGTGGCAACTTGGCTAACCCAAGTAGCTGGCTATGGGACCAGTGATATGAAAATAGTGGGTCATGTCCCGATCACTATTAAAACAGTAACTAACTAATTGTACATTTATTATAGTATCCCTATTGAAGCTTATACGACTGAATCAGATCAAATGGCATGCAAAGCACATGACATCAATCACAAAACGTCATCACAAAATTTTTACGTAAAACTCCATCACTTAGAATCCAGTAGCCATTCACATTGGTCTATTATAGAACCATCAGAGTATAATGCATACAACCACTCAAAACTACTATAGATCAAGCCTGCATGTCAGAATTACTATTAGAATCACCATGCAACCAATTTTCACAAGCATGGTATACCAAAGTATGGGAAAAATGGTTCTGCAATCTTTCACAATATCCTAGTAATCCACTATGCCCATTGCATATCCATGTAACTAGATGAGTGCATGAGAACAATTCGAAAAGTTTGCAACTTTTACTCTAAAAATTGCCAAAACTTCCAATGGCCATAACTTTTGCTACATCACACCAAATTGGTCATTGAAAAGCATAGTATAGAGGGAAAGTAGGTCAGCAAGATGATTGTCACATCACCCTACCACCTGGACCTCACACATGTGAGCTGTATCAGACCAAAAAACCAGTAGGAGGGCACACTTTTCCAAGGAGGTATCACCAAAAGTCCTATTCCAACCCCACGTGCATCCAATTAGAGGTTACAAGCACTCTTCTAAGGTTCATTAGAGAGGCACATAAGCTTCTAACAGGTCCAACAAGCAATCAGAAGCTCATATCAAGCAAAATTTGCTTTTATGGAGTCCTTCAACAAGCAATTTTTTCTCCAAATTGGGTGCATGAGGGGTCAAATCAGAGGCAATTCATCATACCTTTCAGCTTGTAAAAAGATCCAGAGGTTTCAAAACATCTATCAAGAGTTATTCATGCTCAAAAAACACCAAAAATACTCTATTTTTTTGACTTTTTGAGACCCTTAATGGGTCCAATCTCTACCAAACTCCATGAAATCCTTAGGACAACATCATTACACCTCTAAAAATGTGCATGAAAAGTTTTAGCTATGGAGTTTAGGAATATCTCCCAAAATAGTGGGAAAAAAAAAAACCATCAAAAAACCATGTTTTTTGACCATTTTTCAACTTTTTTGGCAAGTTCTTGTGGACCTAATCCACATACAAGTGCAATGAGGCCTATTCTACTATAATTTGATTACATTGAAGCACTAAAAGTTCTGATTTTTCTAGATTATAGCTCTTACTACCCATTTCTAGTCAAAAATTCACATAAACAAGCAATTTTTGGACTAGAACATAGCCTATAATCATAAATCTTGCAAATTTCTGACATGCAATCATTAATCAACATCTAATGACTCCCTATCTGAAGGAACACTTTCTGAAAATTCAAATCTACCATAAACTTTAAAAGAACTATCATAAACTGGCTAAAATCGACAATCACCCATAATTACTATGGAGAAGCCACCAATCAATCTCTAGTAGCATCACCCCCGAGCCACGGGATAAGATGCAGGTGTAGAGACGGAAAACTAGTAATGAAAAAAGCAAATGGAATGGTAGGAGAGAGAATTTCTAGAAGGATATATGGACCCTAGCAACACCTATGAATGTGCCCATGTAAGCCAGTAATATCCCAAAAGTGCTTTTTACTATTGATACGCTACACATGTATATAGCCATCCTAACCCATGCACTACCTCACTAATGTCTCTTGGCCGTCACAAGATTATTAACACATTTTGGCCTAGTTCAAAATAACAAGGCGTAACCAATAATCTCGCTTACTGGAGTGTCGTGTATCCAAGTCTAGGATTACGTTGAATCCTATATCCAAGACATGGACGTAACATGCTTTTCCCCTTGAATTGCTTCTGCCTTAGAAGTGAAAAACTGGGGAAGTTTTTCTTTATGCTTTCAACTCTCTAAAGAATCATCATCCTCAGTCTGACCCTTCCAACTAATCAAGCACTTTCAAACGGAACGATTTCTCAATTGTTTATATTTGGTTCTAAGTATTTTCTTAGGTTCCAAAGGTACACTAAGTGACAAATCTTCTGAATGGGATAATCCTCATCAGATCCAACTGTATCACCTTCACGTCAACTTAATTTTAAGTGGATTACATGAAATATTGGATGTGCAGTAGATTTTTCTTAAAGATCTAGTTCATAAGCTAAAGAACCAATTTTTTGTACAATCCTGAATGGTCCAAAAAATCGGATAGATAGTTTATAATGCTTCTTGGTATGTAATGTCCTAGAATCTATTGGAATTCTAAGATATACCCATTCATCAATTACAAAATCTTTGGGATATCTCTTAAGATCGACATAGTGCTTAGCTATGTCCTGAGAACTACATATAAGTACTATATAAGTATTGTCCTTAGCCACTTATAGCATTTATTGCATATCATGCAGAAAATCCACAACCTTGTAGACCTTAACAGATTTCATCTCCACATTAATAGGAGATCTAGACTAAAAACCATACATAAGCATAAAAGGACTATAGCCTATAGCAAAATGTTTTTTTACTATTGTATGCAAACTCAATAAGAGAAATGTAATCTTCCCAATCAAATTGCTTGTGAGAAACATATGTCCTTAACACATCTTCCATAGTCTAATTAGTCCTTTCTATCTGGCCATATGATTTAGGATGATCAATAGAACTAAATCTAAGAGAAGTTTTTAGTTTATAGATTACTATTAACCAGCAATGACCTATGAACTTAGGATCTCTATTACTAACAATGTCAATCAACACATCATACAACTGAAATAATCTTTCAACAAAGATCTAGAATAACTCAGAAGCCTTAATGGTTGACGTAACTGGTATAAACACATCTATTACAACCCAAAGAAAATAATTTTTTCATTTTTCGTGCATACTATAACACAATTGAGGACCAACGAATTTTTTGCTTTCAAATGCTAGTGGCCTATCTTTCTATAGTAGAACTACTCCAATTGCAATATCACTTGCGTCAATTCTCACGACATATGGTAGATTTGGATCTGCAATCTGTAAAATGTGAGCCAAAACAATCGGGGTCTTAAGCTTCTCAAAATTATGATTCAGTTCCTCATTCCATACAATAGCTAGGTTGATTTTTCTTTTTCTTTTTGTTAACAATTACTTTTGTTAAATTATTGAGAGGTGCCGCCACTTCAGCGTAATCCTCAATAAATCTCTAAATGAAAACCGTAAATCCTAAGAATGATTTAACTTGTTTAACCATTTGCAGAATTAGTCAATCAGCCACTATCTTGATTTTATCCTCGTCAATCTTGATCCCAAAAGTTGTGATAAACCAGCTTATGCTTAAAAAAGCTACACTTGTACCTTAGCATAGAGTAATTCATGTCGGAGTTTCACCAAGACAATTTTGATATGTTCTATGTATTCCTCGAAGGTGATGAGAATATCATGCAGAAATTGTTCATCATTTGTTGGAGCGTTCATTAATCCAAAAGACAACACTAAGAACTCATAATGGCCAAATCTAGTATGAAATCCAATCTTTTGGACATCTTTCAATTTGATTCTTATTTGATGGTACCCTATTCTGAGATCAATTTAGTGAAGTATTTAGCCCCATCTAAGCAATCTACAAAGTCTTCCATCCTGGGTAATGTGGGATACTTATTCTTAATAGTCACTTTGTTTAACTCCTTGTAATCCATGCACATTAATAAATCTCCATCCTTCTTCACTTTCAGAAAAATAGGAGTGCCCCATGGTGACTTACTGGGCTGGATATGTTCCATCCTCATATAATTTTCTATTTGACTTGAAACATCTTTCTCCTCCTCCTAAGAGAACCTATAAGGCTATCTAGAGATAGGTTGACTTCTTGGAATTAACTCTATCATGTGATCTGCTAACCTAGACGGTGGTAAACCATGAGGTAATTATGATGGAAATACATATGTAAATTCACTTATGATATGATTTTTCATTGCTTGTTCATGATAAAAATTTACTAAGTTAAGAATTATTCAAAACTCACAACCATTTAGATACACATCAGAAACATCCACAATAGGAATAGTAAACACTGAAAATATTTTATACTGTTAGTAAAGAATCAAAAATAGAATAATTTCACCATGGCATGTGTTTTGTAAGCCCATGTATGTGTGAATCCTAGCATGGCATGTGTGTTGTAAGACCATGGGTAGAGAATAAATAAAATATTTATACTTAATTCATAAGTTTAAGTTAAGTTAAACTTAAGTTATAAGTTAATAGCTTAAGACTGGAAGTTTTTTAAGCTTAAGAATGGAAGTTTTTTAAGCTTAAGTAGAGAGAAATGATCTGAGTGACACTTTTGTGTTCAATCTTCCATAACACAATTTGTCGGTTGCTCTACAAGCCTGACAGACTCTACTCTGTTCAAATATCACACAACTGTGAATTCTCTCTCTGCTCTGTTTTTCTGAAATCACCTTGTTTACCTTTCTTTTTCCTGATTTCACCAACCAAATCTCTATTATAGAATTCGTCGACCTACTTGAGGCTCATTCTTTGAAAGATCAATTCTCTGGCCAGCCCTGCGATTTCTACTATCGAGGTTAGCTCTGATATTTGCCCAAAACCCATATTTTTCACTGAGAAAACTCGCGACATTATTTCCACTCACAACAAAATTCGTGAACCATCTCAACTATTCGCTCATGGCCTGAAACCCCTGTCTATGACTTGTCCAAAATCCATCAGTATTTGTCCGAAAAGTGATTTTAATCATTTTTTCTCAGTATAGATCAGATAGTAGAGTTCGCAACAATTCTCAATTGAGAAATGTCCAATCGTTAAACTATTTTTGTACCTCCGCAAATTCTCTCCATGTGTAAATTGTCGGTTTCGAAAAAAACCTTAAATTTTTACTCAATTGCTATTTCGCCACATAGTTCTCAACTAGAATTCGTGACCCTCTTAATCTGATTTGCAAGATTCTGTACAAGAAAGAAAGAGGAGTCTCTTGACATAGACCTCATTATAATATCAATAAAGAGTCATTTTATAGTATATCTATTCTGAAAAGAACTTACAAACCAATCCACTCTCTACTTTGATTCAGAAACTGCTACTCGTTACCTTGTGAATTCTAGTAGTGATCAGTTGAAGCCTCTATAGCCCTTTAATGAAAATTTTCTTAGACACTCTCTAGTTTTAGAATTATCAGATCCTTTAACATGTCTAAGGAACCTCGTGAGTCTTTGTAAAACCCACCAATGAAATCTGAACGTTGGATTTATTGCATTGATGCATCTAAATATGATGGAGAATCTTACCTAGTTGGATTTCTTTTAGACTTTGACAATGCATGTAAATTCTATGGAGACACATCTGAAACTAAAAAGTTAAGGTTGTTTCCTATGGTCTTGACTGGAGCCGCAAAAGAGTGGTATCTCAACCTTGAACTCCAAGATCTCTGTTATTGGGATACCTTAAAGGATGCCCTCCTTAAGCGCTTCAAACCATTTAAACTGACTCAAAGCCCTTTCATCCAGATAACCCATATCAAGATGCGTCATGAAGAGTTAATCAAAAATTACATTGAGTGTTTTAAATGATTCAAGGTAGAATGTGTGGATGAAAACATCATAGAGAAAATGGCAATTAAGCTTTTCCACGAAGGAGATAAGGTCCTCCTCTACCAGACCAAAGCACATAAAAAGAAAAGTTAAATTTAATGGCCAAGGGCCCTACATTATCAAAGATATATTCACTTTTGGTTATGCCAAATTTCAAACCTTGCAAAGAGAAAATGTAGTCATCGTCGTCAATGGGAGACTTAGGAAATACCACAAACACTGCTTTTACCTTGACTTGTACTAATTATTAACTCTTTTTTATGTCCTATTGGTTCTCTTTTTGTAACCGTATAAATGTCGTTTTATGTAGTAGGTAATGGCCATTACCATAAATAATTTGGGACCCGACAGCGAATGGCAGAGGCCACGAGCTGTCCGGGGACCGGATTATTTGTGGTAATGGTCCGACCAATGAACCATTACCTCACGTAATTACTACTCTTCATCCAAAAGGGTATGTCTACATTGCACCCCCAAAGGCAAACTCAAGGGCTGCAACAGCTTCACATGGCATGGCTTGGGGGCTAGATCCAAGTTTGATATAGGATTGGTTGGGCGGTTTGGCTCCATAGTCTCTCCTAGTGTGTTCTCCTATCCTCATCTTAGAGGCAATCCATTGGGATCACTATATTGTTATGGCCATATTCGGTTAAGGACCTAGAACAATCCTAACATGGTAGGCCGGCCCTCTAGTACTCGAGATTATTGGTCACACCATGATTTAATTCCATGTCAAGGCCAGTTTATGAGTAACTACCTTGAGAGGACCCAAACACTCTAATTGAGACATTTGGAGCATTGCATGTCTGTGTGACAGATATAGGCAAGAGGACTGCATGAAGAGGTGTGATCTATTTATAGTTGACCTGCATGGGGATTGCATGGTTACATGCACATGACTATACTCTCTATATAATGAGGTGGAGATTCTCTCGTCGACATATTGGGTTTAGGTTACCATTTTCTCTCTTCTCCTCTTGCTTCACATGGCATGGCTTGGGGGCTAGATCTAGTTTTGATCTAGGATTGGTTGGGTAGTTTGGCTCCATAGTCTCTCCTATCCTCATCTTAGAGGAAATCCTTGAGGGTCTTTACATTGGTATCAGATCACGGGCTAAGATGTGGTCTTGGATGAGAGTTGGAGGCAAGCTCTACATGGCACTTGGAGTAACATCCCGATTTTGGAGTGCTGAATTTTCAAAGGAGGTTTGGAATTGAATTTGTTAATTCTTGGAGCTCTTCAATATTATTGGTAATGTGCCTAACGTTATGTTTTAATTTTGAAGGAAAGGCTGAAAATTAAGTCATGTGATGAATTTTTTGGTTTTTGAGAAGAATTCCAATTCATGTTATTGGTTTGCATGTGTGAATCAAGAGGCTTGTTGCTTGTTTTTGGTATATCAATGGAGTTTTTGATGACATGCAAAAGACCATAATGTTCAGGGTGTTGGATTCAGGTTGGTCTGGCTACGGTTATTGATAGTCTGATTCTGAATCAATTTATCCAGAGGAATAAATAGTTCGTAGCTAGAAATTTTGAGTCTAACAAACTACTTATTCATGTGAGGTGTGCTTTCTTACACTGATCAAACAGTAGTTTAAGCACATAGAATGGAATTGCTAATTTGATGAACTCTCTATTAGTAAACAAATTTTGGAGCTGGAACCACAATCATCTGTTTGACATTAACTATTTCCTGGAAAAGAATGATTAGCAGGTTCTTGAGGATCTGTAGGAAACGTTCTGGAATAGTTAATGTACTACCCCAGTGATTGAAGATTGTAGGGGGGTGATTTCTGAATCTGCAAAAATCCAGAGTGACCATTATTTCCTGTTTTCCGCTCTGTGGCTGAGAGTTGTGGAAGATAATGAATTAGTGAGTGCATGAAAAGCGCTCCAGAGGGCAGCAGGATCTAAATCTTAATTGATTTTGTGGAAGACCTAGATCTTTGTTGGCGCGTTCACAGGTCCTGTGTTAGTTTGAGATGACTGTTTTCGCCCTCCAAAAGCCATGAAACATGATGTTTCCATAAGAGAAAAGGTATTGTAGCTTGTTTCTTGTCAATGGTGGAGCGTGGAGGGAAAACCGTGGAGCAAACTGCTCGTAAATGAACTGTGGATGGGCGCGATCCAACTCTGATCCTGTTGATTAACTCTTCCTCTCTCTCTCTCTCTCTCTCTCTCTCTCTCTCTCTCTCTCTCTCTCTCTCTCTCTCTCTCTCTCTCTCTCTCTCTCTCTCTCTCTCTCTCTCTCGCTTGTGATCTCTCTCTCACGAAGCATCCCTCTGCCTCATTTGTTGATGGCCGCACTGTCAAAATGGTATAGAGGGAGCCGGCCCTAAGTTTTTTTCTTTGGGAAAGAATAGGGTTTGTTTTTTCATGTGAGGGGCCCATGGCCTTTTGTAAAAAAAAAAAACGATTTAAAATCTTACTTTTCGGGCTTGTGCATGAATGTACAATATGGTCAAGATAGTTATGATTGTAAAATGGTCGACAATTTTGGTATTGGCTAATTGTTTGCATTCAGTGCTTTTACATGCCTATTATCAAGGCTTGGAAAGGATTTTGACATTTTCTTCGCTGTGAGTTAGTTCAAAATCGGTTTTTTGAAACAGCTCTAGAAGTTTAGGCTAATAACACCCAATTAGAGAAATTTTGATTTCTTGGTGTTTGTTTGTCAAAATTTAACCTTGGATGATAATCATGTCACTTTGACATTTTCGGCTAAGCCGGTTTTTTGGAACTTGAGTACCATTATTAGTGGTCAAGCAGTATTAATTGGTTTCCAGTAGGAATTTTTTCGAAGCCGATCTTGACGGAACTAAGGGAGTGGTGTAGTTCTCAAGCATATACCAGGTCTAGGAATCTGATTTCTGGGTACGATGCTTTTTAAACCATTTAACTTTGGAGGATTAGTACTCCCAGTAAATGGAGTTAGATTGTGTTTTTCGATTTTTTTTTCTCCTTTTAAAATCGGTGGAACACCGATCAGTTGGTTATTGTGGTTTTGATGATTTAGGTCATTAAAATTGAACAAGCCAAAGCTTTTGAAATACTTGTTAAATAATTAATGGTGGAAAATTCATTGTATTTGGAGGTATTTGTTTATTCAACAATTTTATTTGGGGTGAATACAAAGGAGAAAGTACCCGAATCCAAATCTTATTTTCCATTAATTATAGATAATTCTAACGAAGTAATTCTTAAGCCAGTATGTAGAAAGGGAGGAACAGTCCAATTTTTTTGAAAAAATTGTAATGATAGGAACTGATCAAAAGTAAACTGATTTCATTTCCAGTTAAAATCCTATGGGGGTTTGTATATCGATATTCCTACCCAGGTATAGGATAGAGATGAAATTGTTTCAATTTTTTTCCTTACAGTAATTCATGTGTTTACATTTACTAATGTCATTACGTCTTCTTGATACCTTAGCTGAAAGATTTTTAGAGAACTGAAAATTCTAAGGAGGGAAGAAGAGTGGACATCAGGGGTAGTAAGTGTGACCGGAAAATGTATGTCGCAATTAGGATTTTGGAAATCCTAGTAAATAATTGCTTAATACTGAATATTAATTTCATGGGTAGGATTCATTTTGTAACTAATATCTTTGTGACCATTGAGTTATCCGTAGTTTTGAATGTCAATTGTGATGTTAGAAGTAGAATCTGATATATGGATTACATTGGATCCGTTAGTTGATAGAAGCTTGTCCCTAGAGTTGATGCTCTTGGATCCAAGGGGATTTGAAGCTTATCATTAACCTGTAAGGATCAGAATGTAGTGTTGAACCATGTTAATTCTTCTGTCTAAATCACAGAATCAGGTGTGGATTTGTAGTATCCATCTGATAGGGGATTCTCCAGTATTTGGGAACAAGAGATAATTTCCTATAGTGATTATAGGACAACTAGATGATCAATAGATCTGTAGAATATCAAATAAGGTGGTTAAGGATTTTCTGGAAGGAAAAGCTGATGGTATGGGACATCGCTAATTTTGAAAAGGATTCTAGGATTGTAAAGATCTGATGATCAATGATGTGTTTTAGTACCTAGTCGTGATATGGGGAAAAAAAACCATTTGATCAAATGTGGGGTATTTTAGAAAATTTTGAGGTTTAATCTAGATCCCAATGTGGTATCTCATTAGTTACAAAATCAAAGACCCTCATATCTATTTCTCGCTTTCTTAATTAATCTTTTACTTCTTAGTAATTTCGCGAATATAAGACATCAGACTGGTTTATATGATTCTTTTCAGCATTAAGTTATTCTTTTGAAAGACTGTTATGTCATACAAATTACTACTTGTGTGGATAGACTTAGAATCCTAATAAATTTTAAGATTAATGTGTTTCAATTTCTTAAGCCTGGAATATCTCTTTTTGCATAAATGGATTTTGATAGAATGATAGTTTCTGTCACTCGGGTTGAAAATATTTGAAGGAAAGTCATGTTTGTAATAGAGTGAAACCTTGATTGGAATGCACTTATTACTGACTTTTCTTGGATTTGGATATTTTCATAGATCATCTTTCCAGTTAACTTTTATTGAAATTGATAATTTCTTTAAAAGGAGGGGTGAAGTGGTGGAATATAATTCTATTTGAAAATCTGTAGGTTGCATAGTTTTTGGAAGAGATCCAGCTGTGGTATAGAAATGAGATTTGGTCTAAAAGTAATTTCGGATAGATTCAGAGTAAGATACCTAATTGGAACTTTTCGAATAAGAGAAATTCTCTAGGGATTGTGTGGACAATCTGGAATTAGAACAAGTTTGATAGTTGAATCATTATCTATAAGTAGTACAGTGAATGATCAAAGGTTACTAATTCCATTTTGGTTGGAATAGAAGTAAGTTTGATCGAGCATAAGTCTGAGAGTTCTGTATTGGATCAACCTAATCTTAGTTTGAGTACTAGGATCAGAGAAGGGTTGATTGAGTGGAAGAAATTATGTAATTGAAGGTAAGTGGGATTGGAAAACTGTTGAGAGTGAATGTTATTCGTCTCAGGGATTTTTCGGATATGTTATTTACTCATGAGAAACAGAAAATCTTTTGTAGCTGAGTTACAAGATCTCAGTGAGATATGTGAGTAACATATGTGGGTTCTGGAGGAATCTTCCAAATAAAAACATGTTTATGTACTGGGTCATAGTGAGATTATTCACATATGTGCACGATTAATCTTGTATGAATCTACTGTGTGTATTCCTGGTTACTAGGGTTATTTGGTGCACTTAACCTAGTCGGTGAACATAAACATGTGATCAAGTATTGTTTTTACGAATACTTGCATAGTTAACAAATCTTTGGATTGGAGATTTATGGATTAACTTATTAATGGTTTGGATGAGGATCTAAATGTAATGTCATACTAGTATAATTGAGATCTGCACCTAGACATTTGAGATTTCTGAATCATTGGCAATTAACTTGAGTAGTTGATTACTCCGGGATGAAGTTAATTGGTAAAACGATCAGTGTGATAACAAATCATAATGAATCCGAGAATAATAACTAAATTGATATTCAGCAGGACTTTGGATATCTAGTAATCTAAACTTTTTTTATAGTTGAAGATGATTGTCATCTTGGTATGTGTTCAGCCTTTAATTACCAGTGGTCTTTTAGACCTTGAATCTTGCACTTTAGTAAAGAATCATGTTTTGGAAGTATTCCTAAATCCAGTATTTTCTTAATAGAAAGAATTTGGAATGACTCTTACTTTTCCTGAGTTATGTGGACATATACTCCGGTATCCTATAAATGATTAAGTACAATTTTGGAATTCCAGAAAATCATGATTGACGA
Source organism: Diphasiastrum complanatum (assembly GCA_029204225.1). Taxonomy (NCBI): domain Eukaryota; kingdom Viridiplantae; phylum Streptophyta; class Lycopodiopsida; order Lycopodiales; family Lycopodiaceae; genus Diphasiastrum; species Diphasiastrum complanatum. The sequence goes on along the minus strand of MU831842.1, from coordinate 43,260 downwards.
ATCATATGAATCTAAATATTTATGATTGACGGATCATAAATAGATACTTAATTATTGTCAGAGGACTACAAGGAATTGTAATGGTTCTTAAGTGTGATGATATATTCTTGATCTATTAATTAAGTAAGAATTCAGATCAGTGTTTTGAATCTCTCTACTCCAGTATCTTATTGAGAGCCTCTAGATCTCACGGACATTATCTTATTTATCTAGTGGATGCTATTATGCTATAGTTGATGGTCTGCAGATGTTTGAGTACAAGTTTTCGTTTGATTGGATCTCTAGTTATCATAGGAGACAGACAAGTCTATTAAGAGGAATGAATGTTATTTTCTTGCATTTGGTGCTAGAAACATGAGCATTTAACTCAAAAGAGTATTAGGGATACTCAGAGTTGAGTTTTAATCATTCTATATCTTAATGATTCTCCTAGAGATTCTAGTTGAATGAATTATCATATCTTAGAATTGGATTCTAAGGATAGTTGTACTTGGAAGTTTTTTATAAATGGTTTGCCAGACTTTGTAGATAATTTCAGACTGTAATTATTATCTCTTTTCTTTAACTGTAATCTCCTAAGTTAGGAAACACTTCACTCAGTAGTTCATGTAAGTGTTTTACATGAAGGTGATGTTACTAACTTGTGTTGAGCGTAACCTAGTTGAGAAATTTATTGCTTAGTGTACTTTTTTCAAACTTGAGTCCTACTCCAGAACAGAGATTAACTATTGGAAATAGATTTATCTCTGAGTACTTGTTTGATATGGAAGTTAGACTAAGAATAATGATTTTATCGGTTAATATTGAAAGTTAAAGGAATTGTTCTTGTAATTCTTTCATGTTATTGAAGAGCTTCTAAAGATAGAAGTAGTTTAAGGAGGGAAGAATGTTATGGCCATATTTGGTTAAGGATCAGGAATAGTCCTAATATGGTAGACCGGCCCTCCAATAATCGAGATTATTGGTCATGCCATAATTTAATTCCATGTCAAGGCCAATTTGTGACTAATTACCTTGAGAGGACCCAGACACTCTAATTGAGACATTTGGCGCATTGCATGTCTGTGTGATAGATATAGGCAGGAGGACTGCATGAAGAGGTGTGATCTATTTATAGTTGACCTGCATGGGGATTGCATGGTTACATGCACAGGACTCTACTCTCTATATAATGAGGTGGAGATTCTCCCGTCGACATATTGGGTTTAGGTTACCGGTTTCTCTCTTCTCCTCTTGCTTCACATGGCATGGCTTGGGGGCTAGATCCAGTTTTGATCTAGGATTGGTTGAGTGGTTTGGCTCCATAGTCTCTCCTATTGTGTTCTCCTATCCTCATCTTAGAGGCAATCCTTGAGGGTCTTAACATTGAAGAAAATAGCATTCATTCCTCTTAATAGACTTGTCTGTCTCCTATGATAACTGGAGATCCAATCAAACGAAAACCTATACTCAAGCATCTGTAGACCATCAATTGTAGCAGAATAGCATCCACTAGATAAATAAGATAACATCCGTGAGATCCAGAGGCTCTCAATAAGATACTGGAGTAGAGAGATTCAAAACATTGATCTGAATTCTCACTCAATTAATAGATCAAGAATTAATCATCACACTTAAGAACCATTACAATTCCTTATAGTCCTCTAACAATAATTAAGTATCTATTTATGATCCGTCAATCATAAATATTTAGATTCATATGATTCGTCAATCATAATTTTTCACTAGTATAGAAATTTTGGTTTCTCAATATTGGATTGTCAAAATTTAACCTTGAGTCTGGTATTGTTTCTAGTAAGTAAAATTGAAGGAATTTGGATTTCCTTTCTCTAGGGACAATATGCATGTCACTTTGACATTTTTGGCTAAGCCGGTTTTTTGGAACTTGAGTACCATTATTCGTGGTCAAGCAATATTAATCGGTTTCCGGTAGGAATTTTGTTCGAAGCCAATCTTGACAAAACAAAGGGAGTGGTACAGTTCTCAAGCATATACCCGGTCTAGGAATCTGATTCCTTGATATGATGCTATTTTCAACCAATTAACTCTGGAGTATAAATAGAGTTAAATTGTGTTTTTTGTATTTTCTCTTTTTCAAATTGGTGGAGCACCGATCAGTTGGTTAGTGTGGTTTTGATGATTTAGGTCATTAAAATTGAACAAACCAAAAGCTTTTTGAATACTTGTTGAATAATTAATGGTGAAAAATTCACAGTATTTGGAGGTAATTCCTTATTTAACAATATTATTTTGGGGTGAATATAGTGTAGGAAGTACCCAAATCCAAATGTTATTTCCCACTAATTATAGATACTTTTAACAAAGTAAGTCTTAAGCCAATAAGTGAAAATCGCGAACAGTCCAATTTTATTGAAAAATTTGTAATAATAGGAATTATAAAACTAATTTCATTTCCAGTAAAATCCTATGGTGAATTATATTCAAAAGATCAGACTAGTATTGTTTTTTACTAATAGTTGATCGGTAATTCAGCCCAGGTATAGGATAGAAATGAAATTGTTTTAGATTTTTTCCTACAATAATCAATTTTAAAACATTTACTAATGTCGTTACGTCTTCTTTGTACCTTAGATGAAAAAGATTTGCAGGGAACTGAAAATTCTAAGAAGGAAAGAAGAGTAGACATCAGTGGTAGTAAGTGTGATTGGGAAAGTGCCAACCATCCAAATAAAAGGATTCTCCAGTACTTGAGAACAAGAGATAATTTTCTATGGTGATTGTACAACTAGATGATCAATGGATCTCAAGAATATCGGATAAGACGGTTAAGGGTTTTCTGGAAGGAAAAGCTAATGGTATGGGACATCAGTAATTTTGGAAAGGAAATTCTAGGACTGTAAAGATCTGATGAACAATGGTGTGTTTAGTACCTAGTCGCGATATGGGAAAGAAGAAAATCATTCGATCAAATGTGAGATATTTTGGAAAATTTTGAGGTTTAATCTAGTTTCCAGTGGGATATCTCATTATTTACAAAATCAGAGGCCCTCAAATCTATTTCTCCCTTTCTTAATTAATCCTTTACTTCTTAGTAATTTCTCGAATATAGGATATCAGACTTGATTTATATGATTCTTTTCAGCATGAAGTTATTCTTCTGAAAGACTGTTATGTCATATAAATTACTACTTGTAGGAATAGACTTGGAATTCAGATAAATTCTAAGGTTAAATTGTTTCAATTTCTTAAACCATGGAATATCTCTGTCGCATAAATGGATTTCGATGGAATAGTAGTTTCTATCACTCAGAGTGAAAATATTTGAAAGAAAAGTCATCTGTGTAATAGGGTGAATCCTTTAGTGGACGCACTTATTACTGACTTTTTTAGGATCTAGCTATTTTCATATATCATCTTTCCAGTTAACTTTTATGGAAATTTTTAATTTCTTTAAAAGGAGGGGTGAAGTGGTGGGATGAAATTCTATTTGGAAATCTGTTGGTTGCATAGCTTTCGGAAGAGAACCAGCTAGGGTATAGAAATGAGATTGGATCTGAAAAGAATTTCGGATAGATTCAGAGTAAGATGCGTAATCAGATATTTTCAAATAGGATGAATTCTCTAGGGATTGTGTGCACAATCTAGAACAAGTTTGAAATTTGAATCATTATCTATAAGTAGTACAGTAAAAGGTCGAAAGATACTAATTCCATTTGATTGAAATTGAAGTAAATTTAATTAGAATTTAAGTATGAGAGTTTTGTATTGGATCAATCTAATCTTAGTTTTAGTACTAGGATCAGTGAGGGTGTTACGGCCATATTCGGTTAAGGACCTGGAATAGTCCTAATATGGTAGACCGGCCCTCCAGTATTCGAGTTTATTGGTCACGCCTAGATTTAATTCCAAGTCAAGGCCTGTTGGTGACTAATAACCTTGAGAGGACCCAGACACTCTAATTGAGACATATGGAGTAGTGCATGTACGTGTGACTGATATAGGCAAAAGATATGCATGAAGAGCTGTGACCTATTTATAGTTGACCTGCATGGGGATTGCATGTGCTAATGCATTGGATCCTACTCTCTATATATTGAGATAGTGATTATCACATCGATGACTTGGTCTAGGTTACCTGATGAGCTCTTCTCCTCTTGCTGTCACATTGGCATGGCTTGGGGGCTAGATCTAGGAGGTTTTCTCCAGGAGGGATTTGGGTTTGGTTGGGTGGTTTAGTTCCACAGTCTCTCTTGTGTTTTCTTATCCTCATCTTAGCGGATTGTCCCTAGTGGTCTTTACATTGGTATCAGAGCCCGACTAAGATGCAGTTTTTGGATGGGATGGAGAGAATTCCTAGATCAAATCGGAATTGGAATGCACTTGGATTCATATCCCGGTTGGAGTGCTATTTTTCCAAGGGAAAATTGGGTTTGGATTTACTAATTCTTGTTTTCAGCATGCTTTCCAAACTTGGTTGTTTGATTATATTGAGATGCTGTGAATTAGTGTGGAATTAATCCTTATTTTCTGAAGTCTTGAAAATTTTTCGTTTGAAGTAGAATGATCTGCATGTGTGGATCCACTTTCTTGTTCAAATCTGTTTTTCTAGATGAATGATTTGCATGATTCCATAATGTTTTGTTGATAGATTGACGAGGAATCGATTTATTCAAGATGAATATGCTGACTGCTGCTGGAAATTTGAAATTACGGTTTGCATGGGAGGATTTAAAGTTCTTAGACTAATCCTCTTGTGAAGCATGTAAACTGTGAACAAGAAAACTAAAAACATTGATTGGAAAATGTAAATTTGTGACTTTCTAAGCTGTGACAGATTTAGATTGTGAATGCATGCAAGATTAGTTGTGGATGCAACTAAGTTCTTGGAACTTCTGTGATCCTGTAGCTTGATGACTTGAGAAGGTTTTGAATGACAAAACTATTTACTCTCAGTATTAGTAAGATCTGATTTGGGGAGGGATGAAACCTCTATTCAGATTAAATCAAGTGTAGAGAGGGTCACAACAATGCTTGTTTGCATGGAGTAGAATAGAAAAAATCCTAAAGAAGAGTTGCATGAAGGGAAACTTGATTGAAACCTTTGTACAGAGGCGAGGTTTGAGAGAGGTGTGTGGTAAAGCAAGTAAAACAACTGGAATGTAGTGTTTTGCCAGCGACTGGAGCATCTCGTTTGTGTAACTGAATCGCTGCCCTGCAAACGAACTTAACGTGTTTGAAACCTGCTTTCTGGAGGTGGGAATGTGCTCTCTGATCTAGATTTCTACTAGTTTGTGGATGAAGGAGAGATTTGAAGGCTGATTCGTGCTGTAGAAGGCAGTCGATGGTAGCTATGGTGATCCAACATGAGAGAACGTCTTGGATGAACCTGAAAGTGCGCGACTTGCCAAAAAAACCTCTCTCCCTTAGCACCTACATGGTGGTTTTCTCTCTCTCTCTCTCTCTCTCTCTCTCTCTCTCTCTCTCTCTCTCTCTCTCTCTCTCTCTCTCTCTCTCTCTCTCTCTCTCTCTCTCTCTCTCTCTCTCTCTCTCTCTCTCTCTCTCTCTCTCTCTCTCTCATGAGGTCACGGTTGGGCAGCCACCCTTTCTTGGGTAACGACGGTTGGAAAAGCCCATACCTAAAATTTTTTTAGGTTTCGAGAAGCCTTTTTCCCTTTTGTGCTTTGATTGGGTATTTTGGAGTTGAGGGACCGCAATTTGAAAATTGCATGAGTGTGCATGCTGGTCAACCGAGGGTTTAAGAGCTTGACCAGTAGTAACTTAAAAAATGGTTCCAAAAGTAATTTTGGGAACTCGAGAAATTTGAGTTCCTTCTTATTGTGAGAGAAATTTTGATTCCTTTGGGCATGCGTGTCAATGCAGTACACTCGGTTTCGGATATTGTTTTCCGGTAAGAGGTAGGAAATTTTGATTTTGTTTCTTCTCTGTGAACAATATGCATGTAAAAAGTCCTTATCAACTTGACACTTATCTATAAGCCTAGTTTTGAAAACTTAATACTGTTGTTTTTGTGTCAAGCTATAATAATCGATAAAATTTTTATTAAACCGATCTTGACAAAATAATCGTAGTGGTTGGTTCTCCAGGCAAGTACCCAGTTAGTGGGGATTTTGGGTCCCTGGTACTGTGCTTTTTATCGGTTTAACTCTGGAGTAGCAATATTTCCAGTTAATTGAGTTAAATGATATTTTTGGTTCTTCTTTTAGGACTCGGTATGCACTGATAGGTTTGTCCTGAATGATTTTGATCTTTAGGATTGGACAGTTTAAGCTTTTCAGATACTTGGTAAAGTGAACAATGGAATAAGGTCATAATTTTTGAGTGATAATTCTATATTTGGGTTTTGAATATTGTTAGAGAGTACCCGAACACCAAATTTTATGGACTTTTCATTAATTCAGGCGACTTTAACGAAGTAATGAATATGAGCTGGTGTGGTCAAAAGGAAAGTAGCCTAGCATTTACTTGTGTCTAAGTAATTTTCGGGGACCTTCGCTAATGAAATTTTTAACTCACCATTTAGAAAAGCAGATTTCACATCCATCTAATGGCCAACCAAAATGTGAAGCTAAAGCAACAAGTAGATGTAGAGTGTAGAGATTCCACTTACATACCGGCGCAAATGTCTCCTCATAGTCGATGCCTTTACTTTGTGCATACCCTTTGATCACCAATATTTCCTTGTGCTTTGCTATATTTCCATATGCATGGTACTTAGTTCTGTATACCCATTTGCAACCAGTGGGTTTCTTGCCAACTAGTGGTTCTACTAAGTCCCATGTGCTATGCTTAGCAATTGTCTCCATCTCCTCTCCCATGGCCTTGACCCAAATGTCATCATCCTTCATGTCACCATAAGTCGAAGGTTCTTTGCTTTGAATAATGCTAGATAAGAGAGCATAATTTGCTTCATACCTTTCAGGTTGTGTCTTCTCTCTTGTTGATCTTCGTAGCTCTCCCTGGCTAGATGATCCTGGAAAGTCATCCATGTCGCAGCTCTCCAACAATCTCTCAAACCACTTAGGGAGCTTCGTGTCAGGTGTGTTTTCCACTAGATCAAAACATATATAGCCCTTCACATATTCATCATATCCTAGGAATATACACTTCATAGCTTTCACATCAAGTTCACGTCTCTCTTCCTTAGGAATGTGTACAAAGGCCTTACATCCAAAGATTCGCAAGTGGTTCACCTTTGGCTTCTTCTTTGTAAATGCTTCCTTAGGTGTTATCTTTGGTATGGCAATGGTAGGACTTCTATTTTGAAGATAGACTGTTGTACTGCATGCTTCTGACCAAAAATCTTTTGGTAGTTTCATCTCAACTAGCATAGATCTGGCACTTTCCACAATCGTACGATTCTTGCGCTCAGCTACACCATTGAGAGCGGGAGTATGAGCTTGCGTAAATTGTCTTTTGATCCCACATTGATCACAAAGATCATTGAAGTCATTAGACTTGTACTCACCTCCACTATCTGATCTTAGGACTTTGATCTTCCTACCTGTCTGATTTTCGATCGATGCTTTGAAGCTTTTGAAGTTGTCAAATGCATATGATTTCTTCTTCAAGAAGTAGATCCACGTCTTACGTGACATATCATCAATAAAGGTCATGAAATAGAAGGCTTTACCTAAGGACATGGTCCTCATAGGCCCGCATAAATCTATGTGAATCAATTCCAGGATGTTCTTTGCTCTTGCAACACCACCTTTATTGAACTTCTCTCGATGCTACTTCCCATATACACAAGATTCGCACTTCGATTTCAAGTGATCTTCTATGGTAGGCGATCCTGTTACCATCTCCAATTTTCTCAGCAAACTGAGGCTTCCCAAGTTCAAGTGACCAAGCCTCTTTTGCCACAACTCAGTTTGTGATGGAATGGACGATACAAGTCCATGTTTTCCCTTGATTGTAGCATTCAACCTGTACAGTTTTGTATTGGGCTCTCTTACTCCATCCGCAATAACTTTGAAATTTTGGTTCACATCCTTCACAAAGCAACGATCATGGGAGAATTCTACTTTCAACTTTTGATCAGTAATGACTCCAACAGAAAGTAGATTTTTCTTCAAACCTGGTACATAAAGTACCTCCCTGATTATCCTGCTTTTGCCATCAGGTAGTTGGATTGAAACGGTGCCTATCCCCTTGATCTTGAACACCTCACCATTTGCTTGTGAAATGGACGTTCCATTATCCAACACTTTCATGCTACTGAACCAATTCTTGTTACTTGTCATGTGTCTTGTGGCTTCCGAGTCAATATACCACGCTTGATCATCTTGATTAGATGACAATGCATATATGAAGATGCTAGAGTCTTCAATCTCACCCTCATCGACAAGGTTACCTGCTTGTTTTGGTTTCCCCTTGTCTTGTTCCACCAGGAATTTGCGACATTCACTCTTCCAATGGCCCTTTTTACCACAATGGAAGCACTTGCCTTTCTTGTTAGTCTTACTGGAAGATCCCTCATCCTCCTGAGACTTGACAAATTGCTGCTTAGACTTCTTCTTGCCCTTGCCCTTGCCTTGTTTTTGGCGTGTTGCAAGTGCCTGATTGTCAGTATTTTGACGTCTAGCTTTCACCATTTCTCGCCATTGCTCTTCCTGCATCAAGATTCCTATGAGCTCGTCAAAGGTTGGCAATCTTTCTCTTGATGCTATTCCGCTCACAAACATCTGATAGGGTTCTGCAATGCCACACAATGCATTGTGCACCATCTCCATATCACGTATGTGCTCACCAATAAAATGCAGTTCATCCCTCATTGTCTTGATTCTGGTCATATACGTCTGAATGTGCTCTCCTTGCTCCATTCGGGCACTATTCAACTTTGACTTCAGGAACATGATTTTTGATGGATTTGATGTCTCGAACTGCTCCTTTAGCACATTCCATGCCTGTCTGGGTGTAACAGCATCACAAATGTGAGTAATGATGTGATCGTTCACTGACAAGTTAATGAAGGTCAAAGCTTTTCTCATCTTTTTGTCGAACACTTTGATATCCGCTTCATTTGGTGGCCTTCTCTCATCACCTGTGACGACTTCCCACACGTCTTTCTCCATCAGTATGTTTTTCATTTTGAATTTCCACACCGCATAGTTGGAAATCCCGTCCAATTTGCTACTTTCACTCAAAATGGACTCTCCCATGTTTGCCATCGCAAAACTGCTTGAAAATTCTGTCGTAGGCTAAAAGTAGTATGTCGAGGCCAACAGTGATGTCAGAAGTTGAAAATAATGACCTGCATTTTTTCCCTTACCAGGCCACTCGCACTTTTCCACCAATTTGAAAGCCAAATCGGTGTCACCTTCTGAAATGCACTCAGTCGTCAACTCCCAACTACACGCCCAATAGAATAGTGAGATCACTTTTGGCACACTCCGAACACTTTCTCCATTGCAACACTCTATTTTGTTGTACCATACTTGCAGGTACAGTCCAGATGCCCTCGTTTGGAGGTTATAGCCTTTCGTTTTGGTCAAAACGGACAAAGGACCCAAAAATAGGGATTTTTCTTGTTTTTGAACTGTTTCTTCACCTTGAAAAAACTTCACACTTCACTTGTGAAGAGACCCAACTCAACTTTCAATGTGAAATTTTTTAAGTTGAATGACTATATTTATTTCAAATCCTCTTAGCCTTCTTCGACTCCATCCAATGGTCGATTTTGATCCAACTGTGGATATCCCTCCTGAGTAGCGCAATCTCAACCATCGATCTTGATAGTTCCTTATCCAATAGACTTAACTTGATCCGCGCATTTTGTCCTCCTCCTCAAACCGCTAGCGCCCTGGAAACGCTCTGGTCTCCCTCACGGTGGTCGCGCGCGAGCTGTTTGAGCTCTCTTTCTCCTTTTCTTCCAAGGTTTGTAGCTATGGCTGCCCTCAGATTCTCACAGCTTTCAAAACGGTTCAGAATGGAGAGAAATATCTGATTTTGTGGTCCCAAACCCCAGACCAGAGTTTTTCACAAAAATCTATTCTTGGCTTCGAATTCACAATGTTCTGATAGGCCTATCCTCTTGCTCTGAGGTTGCCCTACTGCTAAAAATCCGATGCTTCAATCTGTTTGTCAAACGGTGTCCGATTGAATGCACATTGACTACAAACACCAAATAGCCTGCTTCAGGATTTCAAAATTCTGTTTGATGAGGTTCTGATTCAGCCGACAACCCTTGTCTCTGAATCCTCACACAATCTCAAGCTCACCAAGCTTTTGTGTGCTAAATTCTCTGTACCAGTGTTTCTCCTTCCGTCTTCAACCCGCCGTAAACCCTGAACTCTCAGAAGACAATTCTCCCAAAGCTCTTTTCAATGGCAATGTTGTATTGTGTACACTCCCTGTACGGCTTTGATACCAAGTTAGAATTTGCTTCGAATATGAACATAGATCATGCTACACAGTAACATAGACAAAACACTCTCCACAACAAGCTCACATAGTAACTGTATTTCTCAAAATGAAATCACACTGTACAAATAGTTTTTCACTGAAACAACCCATGCATGACCCAGGTTGTCGTGGGCGGGATGCGTGTCCCGTCGACTTGCCTCGTGGCGAGGCCAACTGATCCTTATCAATTGATAGGACCCACAATACAGCAGCACAATGATTCTACTTTAATTTTAACTGATAGGACAGTAAGTAACCGCTTGATACAACGAGATTTCCAGCAATAGTCGCTATGTGCTAAAATTTTCATTAGTACGCTATTTGAAGTTTCCAAGTTGAAATAGTTTTGTGACTCTATTATGGAGAGTGTTAACTGGGCCCGACCTCTGTGAAACACCAGAGCGGGTAGTTCGCCGAAAACAGCTAAAATATGTTGCCATGGTTAAGTCGCAAAGTATGCACGCCACTTCCGGTACTGTCTAGCAAAACACCTAGACCCGGAATCTGGGAAATGCTATTGTCCAATGAACATGACAACACACATAATGTACTCACCACATTTCACTTGACCTACCCCACTTGAAAGAATAGTGTCTAGCGTGTCCAATAAAAAATCGAACAATTTCAATGGATGTACCCTTAACAGTCCTAGAACTTTAGCGGACACGTGACCTAATCTCAAAGACCAAAGTAGGGTCTAGAAGTGAGATAAGACCAACAATGAGTTGGACCCCGTATGATGGGGAAAGAGGGTCAGTTGGAACCTGCGTGTAGTGACGTTTGCCAACTAAGGCAGAGAGGACCTCCATGCTACTATTTTTTCACCCCAGAACTCTACCAATACCTATGCCTTGGAGGCACTCTACGTAGAACACAACATTGTGGGGAGTATAGTTACTTCGAAACATACGTGCTTACGGAAGACAAATTTTGGCATCTGACACTAACATGCCATACATCAATACTTCCCATCTAATCATTACTATCTTGCTAGGGCTGAAGATACACCACCTCCAAAGAATTATATCCATGCGGTTGGATGAAATCCTTAGAGCGCCAGAGACCTGCATCCTACCAATAGTGGATCTTGCAAGGACACGGGATGTCATAGTTCTAGAAGAGCCAGTCTAGATAATAGTGTCACACCAGTCGAGAGGATAGTTGTAGTATTGTACCAAGACCAAGTTGACTGAAGTAGAACCTACCCTCTTTCTACCATACTTCTAGAAGCTTGGAAACTTCCATTGGCTGGAAGAGCACGGAGCGATCAAACGAGCCACCAGGGTTGGAAGCGGCTGTCCTCGGTCCCTACCGTAAGGGCATTGTGGGCCCTTCCCCTTTTAGGGCTTTCTGACGAAACCAACCCCTCGTTTGAAAAACCCCTAACACGAATCAATGCTGAGTTGCTGAAACCATTATACCTAGAAGGGGAATGCTTGAGGATGGTGTTATTGCAACAACAATTTACAATTGAACTTTCTTAAGGACATGCTTTGCTCACCTTGGCAACCATAATATCGATCAATTTCATGAGGCCAAGCAAAGAAAAATTTAAAGACAAATTCAATTGGATGAGAAGCTATCACAAAGATTACAAAATGCTCCAGACTGAAATATACACATTGTATATTTATATATTCAATTAAAAGACTTTTTATTTTTTACGAATGTTCGAGATCCATTATGGAATGTGTTGAAAAAATATTTTTTCTTTCATGTGTTGCTGATGTCAATTGTTCGCAAGGACGCTTCACATTTGAGGGGGAGGATATGTAATACCCTATTACATACATATTTTTCTTGAATTATTACATTGTGATGCAAAACCCTAATGAACCTACTCAATTGATGAAGATAACCATTGAATATGAAAATATATCTAATCAATGCGGCAATGACAAGTATTCAACGATATATTGAAGTAAAGATACCTAAATAAACGAATCTAAAGGAAGGACTATGACCCGAAGGGCATTATGAAACAACATGAACCTTGATAAGAAGGCTAGCCCTAAGAGCAAAACACTCCAGGAGATTTATTTATTGCGCTCCATGCAAGAGTTGAAACCTTCCACGTGTTTGCTTCTCATTGGAGCAAAGTCGCGTGACTAGTATTCAAACGCTTGTAATTATCCTATTGGATAGAATTAATTATTAAATTAAATAAGAAGCGACATATCGGTTGCTAAAGAGTTGCGCACTCGCTCCCTATATGTACTTCACATATGCTTCAATACAATTATTGAGTTTCTCAGGAGATCACAGAGAGAGTTTCAGTCTTCAAGTTTTCCCTGCTCTTCACTTTCATAAGCTTTCTACTTGCTGAGTTCTTCTGTTTATAACAATTGGTAAGTTTTAACTTGTTAGATGAGCCTGTGATCGTAGCTCTAGTCAGACAACTCTTTAGCCTTGATACTGTCGTAAGTGTGAAATCGTAAATTCACTGCTTGAAACTCATTGGTTATTTGATTTCGTGTGTGATTGAATAATCGATTCTTTGAAACTTAATCGTGATGACAACATTTGAAATCATTGTTTCATTACACTAACATATATTTGTTCTTACACATCCTAAAGTATGCTCTGTGTTGTTGTGAATCGATACTCTGAATCTTTCATATGGATACTCCTGCAGTCTAAATCCGTGGTCGATCGTTCGTTTAAATGAGCAACAATCCGTTGTTGAGGATAGATTGTCAGACTACATTTAGATTGTGTTGAGACATTTGTAAGTTTCTCTGTGTCGGTTTATCTAATGCAACAGACTATGCTTGTCTGCCAAACTTAATTAGGTGCACAGATTGATACATGGGTTTGCTGGCCGAGTCGGATACACTAATCAACAATGAAACATGTTCGATAGGAGAATTGTTGGCATCAATATCTGTTGTTTTTGTATGTTTGACACCACATATTAATCGGTGATACTGGTTTCCAATTCTTTGAATGTCTGTTGACAACCATATTTTAATCCAAGACATTAAATGATTAAAAAACATCTAAAATCACAACATTAAGCAGTCTCTTTGGGGAATGACAATATTTTATACTACATATCCTTATTTTTAAGATAAGTATATCGTGACAAGAATTTTAATAGCCAAACTCTTGTTTCAAATCCTTGCTCAGTGTGTAAAGTTACCTTACTATTGATGGGCTCTTCAAGATGGACTTATACACGCATGATGCCATACTTGGGCCATTAGATTAACAAATCATGCTCATGATTGAGCCAAGATTCGAGAACAAACCTATCTCTCCAAGGACCAACAACTTTGAGGTGTCATGTTTGTCGTCGGGCTCAAAATGGGAGTGATTCAAGCTATACATCGCTTGTCCTCGAACTCCAACCTCCTTGTTCACTTTAAATGTGTGAACTACATAAGACAACTACCCAACCACAACTCTAGATATGAATGCAAAAAGGTGGATTGTTGGCTTTTTTTTGCAATTCAATGCAAATGGTGACCAATGATCTGAATTGAGTAGCCAATTATCCTCACTTGGGGATCCTAAGTAGGCTTTGACTTCCATATCCACCAACACGTGGGCAGGGATTGGGGGCTACCCAAGCACATTACACCACCACACTACATAAGGGCATATTTGACTTGCAAGGGGTGCATGGGTCTATGCATGTTACATCATGACTTATTTAAGATCTATGATACATTATACAATCTGGTAAAATATATGCTACAAAAAGACTGTCATCATTTTTTATTATGTCATGAGTACATGCAAAATTCCTAACAAAACAAGTACATTGTAGTATTATACTCAAAACCCTTGCTATAAGGTAAAATTATTGGATTGAAAAAGAGGACTTATCTAGTAAAGTTTTCTTTCTTATCTTTGAGATTCTAACAAATGCATTTATTAGCTTTTTTGCTAGAGAGGTAAGTATCAGTAAGTTAAGTTATTGTGAGATTCATTTGTTTGTTTTAAGTGTTTTAAGTTGCAAGCGCATACACTATCATTATCACTACCACAAAAGTAGTTAAAGTTTTTATAATTGTAGAACTATATTTGCATATTGGGTTTAAAACGACTAAGAATTGTGTAATATGAAATAGTTTTGCCAACAAATAGGTGATCCTCAAATTTGATAATTGACCACAAAATAAGGCCATTATTTTGGAATTTCGAAGTTGGCAGGGATTCACGAATATTCACGATCAAAATTCACAATAATCACAATCAATATTCAAAAATTTCAATATTCACGATCGGTATTTAGATCAATATTCACAAGAATCATGATCAAAATATTTTGCTTTTCAATATTCACAATCTTAGATAATTGTTGCCAACCATCAATCAGGTAGCCTTCATGACACATATTTGAAAAGTCGATCACTTCTTCATCCAATATATGGAAGACTTTTTGTATATCAGAAAAAATCAAAATATATTAACAAAGAAATTACCAAAACATATTGTTGCTTGTCATATTTCTCGATTCAAGCATGCGAGAGCACAATCAGAAGAAGAAAAAGCTAAAACATTGTGGAATCAAGCATGCATCAGCTCTAAGTCTCTCACTCACATATGTGATTATTATAACCTACATGTTCACAATCGAGCTTGCAAAATCCAATTAACATTGACTTTCTTCCAAACTCCATTGACCAACATCAACACTTATTATTGCCTTTGCAAGGCAAGGCCAATCAGTATTTAACTCAAAGGTTCGCGACCACAAGTATGACTCCTGCAATCAAGGCTGCAAATCAGTGACCAAAAACAAAGGTCATAATAGCATTTGTGGAAGACAACTTTCAAGTTTGCTTATTCTAACACAATTACTCTTCCAATTTATGAAATCAAAAGTTGTATGTCTAGACATTTTGCTTCACCTGCTTTTCAAAAGCATTTCCAGTTTGTTCTCCATTTTGGAAAGCTATAACTACCACCACACGAAACACCATGAGAATGTAATTCACTTCTGTTGAGTATACAGGTCTCACATGAAATTGAGATGTGTGGATAATATTTACCCTTGGAAAGTAGCCCAACACTATGATTTAATTGGCCATTATACTAGTGTTGGTATGCTTTTGTAGAATGCTTCATGTAGCTCTTGGGGGTGCTTGACCAAATAAGCAATTATATCGGCGTAGGTGAGGATAAGAGATGGATAGATCAATAGTGAAAAGACAACCTACAACAAGTTTCACTCTTCATTTAGTGCTATACTTGGATTACGTCAAAACCTCTAGCAAAATGAATTGCAATTACAACAAAGTTGTAGAAATTTGAGCTGAATAGAGCATTTGTTAAAGTGTCCCATGTTAGCAAATATTTGTATCATCTCGAGAATTGTGCAGATAGAACTTGCAAGCCTTCTTGAACTTCCTCTTCCATATTTTAATCATCTTGAAAATTGTTACTACTTGAGAAACAACATGCGAAATTGAGTAGATAGAACCTGTACCTACTCTCACCCATATGACAGAAAGGGCATAAATTAAGAAATCAAAAAGTGATCGAGATACAGGCTCATGAACTGGCAGTGCACGCATGATGCGCTACAAACTAATTGCTAGCAAGTACAAAGAGACCTTTGGCCTTGATATTTGCAGTGTGCACACCTGTGGACTATGTGATCGAACATGAGAGAGGCCACAGAATCACAACCCAAACAAACCACTCACGAGTTGATAAAAACTAGCTGATTTTATGAGAGTTTCTTTTGTTCCATTCTGCAAAGTTCAATGAACATCAATCATCACGTGGTTCAAAGAACCACATTCATACATTCATGATATGTTCACAGTGCAAGATCATTTTTTGCATGCCTTTGCATGTCTTCGTAAGAATGTTTAAGGGCATCAAATGATTTTTTCCCAACCAATGAAGATCCATAGACATGCATCAATGATAGGTTGACAATGTTCAATTGTGCACAATTTGCATGTCTTCTTAGGAATTTTAAATGACAACAAATGCATGATAGTTCGCCCCTCAACCAAAGTATGCCACCACATACTAGCCTTTAACATGGACTTTCTTCCAAACTCCAACTCCATTGACCGACCTCAACATGTAGTATTGCCTTCGCAAGGCAAGGCCAAAATGCTGATAATCCCTTATTTCAAAATGCCGTGTACCATGCAACTTAAAATTCTAGACAAAAGACTGGAGTTCTCGCATTGGGTGGAAATGAGCACAATCTCTTAAAGGCACACTTGACTTTTTTCAAAGATAATCAAATTTTGCCATGCATACATCAACTGTTGAAAGGTTCATATGTGGCAACTTAGACATGTGGGGACCATCAAGTATGTGGCAACTTAGACATGTGGGGACCATCAAGTGGGAGGGTGCAAAAGTATGGCGCCTTTAAGCGTCAACTGTGGATAGAGTGCTGGTTAGCCATTGTTAGTCGGAATTTGGACCAACCAAAAGTTTCATTGAAAAAAGAGCCCTTGCAATAGCAAAGTCATTCAATTAAATTGGGTGATGTTTGGGTATTCATAATAATAATAATAATACTACTCGAAATTATAATGATAACAAGGCGCTGGTTGGACTCCCCATGGGCCATCCAACTTCTCTTAGGAATTAACAACATACAACGTTTGTTTGATTTTCTCTCTCTCTTTTCCTTTCCTGCAGCCGATCGATGGAGCATTCTCATCAGCCCCGACGGATCATACTGCAGCGATGGCGGCCACAATAATATCCTATTATTATGTGTGTTTATGACGTCTAGGAATCGATCAAAAATGGCATGGTATGTATGTTTTCACACATTGTATGTACTTTTTCTATAGAGCTTTACTTAATCCTTTCTTTTTAGAGACTTTGTCGTCAAAATAACTCCAATCTTGCGAAATGTGAGTTCATTGGCGATGTCTGTTTATGTAAGAGGACAATTACGTTTCCCGTACATGTTAATCTATGATGGCTAGTGTCAGACGGCAACGCCATCAATCCTTCCTAGACTTTTATTATTATTTTTACTAGACTTGACTTTTAGTATTAAAATGGGATTAAGTGATTTTTCCCTATGTCATGTATCATTTCCATTGGTCGATTGATGTATTTTGTGAGGATGTAAATGAGCTGCTGTGCAAGTGGTTTGCAAGCACAATTTGATTACTAGATGTACCTGTTCTTCTTTGTGACATGAATAGAAAAATAACAACACTTTTGTCACTCTGATATCCTCATCTCTTATTGAGGGTTAACAAGCGTGCTTCTGTGGATTCCCGTGGGGTAAGCGTGTTAGCATGCAATCTACATTTGCAAAACTATGCCAAGTGAACAAGAGCAATTATTGTAACATAAATCCATAAATGATGTGCATGCATTTGTATTATAAATGTCTGTTAGCGGTTTGAATGAAGCACGAGCTTTAGATATTGGTTTGTAATCTTAGCATTGTTTTGTTCAATTGTAAAAGTACCATAAATCAAGTTGAATTTGATTTCTGCGTGTATGGCTGGAAGCTTAATGCTCCCTCAAGTACAACGAAATAGAAGGATCGTTTCCAAGTTTATGTTCTTACATTGGAGGCTTTTATTGGACAAGGGCAGGGCTGATGACTTAAGGGGAGTTGCAAGGGAACAAAAATCTGTTTAGTCATTTGGGGAAAGAATGACTTTCTCTCCAGATCTCTTCAACAAAACTTCACCCCATAAAAGCATCTTCTTAATGACAATGTTCAAATCTAGAACAAAGCTAGTCATACAAAATATTCAAACCACGGTTTAGATGATTAAGTTATGCTTTGTACTTTTCTTTCTTGCAACAAACATTGAAGGAAAAGAGTTGTTGTGGCAAAGCTGACTCCTATGCAAATAGATTCTAACAATCCTCAAATCATTTATTTACTTTTTCGATTTTCTTGTAGTAATGCTGTTTCACAAGTGGAGTTCTTGTTCTTTCCGACCATTTGCCAATGCAATTAAGACGATTATGAGGAGCTTTTAGAACTTAAGCTTAGAAAGTATTTCCTGTGAAGGATTATACTCTCTAAGATTTGCATCCTTAGCATGCAGTCCACTATTGTGAAGAGGTGGCATAAAGAACCATGAAATGAAGATGTTTACGAGGAGCTTCAGAACTATATGGTTAAGTTTAGGAAATTTTTTTAGTGAGAAATTATACTCTCCAAGGTTTGCATCCTTAGTATGCAGCCCACTCTTACAAAGAGGTGGCACAAAGAGCAAAGCTTTTGTCTTGGGGAAGATTTTGAAATAGAGTTCTCATGAAGTCAATGTGAGGAACTTGTCCAAGTGACTTATTGCTTTACATAAGCATCTAGAAGAAAGTCATCACGACTTTCTAATGGCCGTCCCATTCTTCACAAGATTTTATGTGGTATTATTTATTTTCAATAGATCCTCAAATGTTGTTGTGATTTGCCTAGCTAGGCCTTTAGGTATTGTTGTCCAATCATGAAGATCCTCAAAGATGTCTTCCAACTTGCATCTTTACAACCAAAAGTTGGTTGCTCCTCTAAATTTGAGGAACTTGAGAACTCCACATAAACCTTGAATCTCTCGATGGCTTCACTGTGTGGACAATGTGTGGGCTACAGCTTACAAATCCTTTTTCATGGAGAAACATTCTACTGTCTTGACACCATCATGAACCTGCCATTGTGCGAGTTGTCATATTCTTGAGAGTTTTTAGAAACTATTACAGAAGCATGAAATGTTTGAAGGAAAGTTTTAACACTTTTCATACACGGACTACAACTAGCATTTCCTTTCATTTGTGTTGCATATCTCAAGAAAGGATGGCATCTCAATAAACTAATATTTCTATTTTTCGAAGCGATGGACTTCCAAACTTATGGTACTTTAACTTTGATGAAATTGAGTGAGCATGTGTACGCTAAGTACATGTGCACATCTTGACGTGTATGCTATTTTATGATTTCCTCACTTTTGATTACGTCATGAATAATGCCACCTTTCTTGAAGAATGGATTTTGATGAGTGACTAGGACAAAAGGCTTAGCGAGTGTCTCATTTGAAAAAACATGACCCATTCTTGTGAACTCTGACCACTCTTTTAGGAGTCTTCATTTTGTCGTCATTTGTTTATAGTCAACTCTGAAACATATGCTTGTTATAGTGTTAATAACTAGGCGCTTTTGTAGAATTGTATGCTACATAATTTGCAATGGAGTGCGACACATTCACTTAAAACATTGTTAAGTTGTTTGCAACAAAAAGCTACAATGATTTGAAACACCTAAATTATTACATCAATAAATTTAGGGAGAAACATCTAGATGTTTACTTTCATCTATAAAAGGACCTATAAGTAGTTTTGTTTGCATCACATGATATGAAATAAGTTATGATCACGATAAGGTCTTTCCTCACCAGTTAAGAATACAGGTTCACAAGCTAAGGCTTAAAGAGAGAGAATAGAGCAATAGACCACTATTTGAATATTAACCTCCAACTAAGATATCAAGAAAATCAACAATAGATTGTTTCGTAGGCCCTCATACAAATATTGCCACAAAGTTTTTGCTTAAAGAAGTTCTCAATCCGTACATCATCTATTGGTGCATGAGAGGACAAAATGTGTCTTTATACAAATAGAGGCTGCTTGGGAATAGGTGCCTACTAGAAGGCCAAAGCCATGTACCAAGGACCCAAGGCTAACAGATAAACCCAATCGATCAAATGACTTACATAAAAATTCCAATGTAATTATCTGGGGCTTTGGAGTGGAAACGAATGAATGAATTAGGCTTCAAGTACCATTAATTTCAATAAAAGCCGTACTTTTAAAATTTTATGGAATAAGAAAAAATCCCTAGCTGGCTTGCTGAAAATGGTGGTTATATTAATTCGTTAGTCATTTGTAGATGTTGTTCATCCAATGAACTTGGAAGGCTAGCAAATACAAAAGGAAATGCTTTCTTCTTCTACTTGAATCCGTAGAATTTCCTTATGTAGTTGTGAGTTATTTGTAATGGTTTCCTAGGACGCTCTCTTGTTTGAAGCTTTCTTCTCCTACTTTAAATACCTAGAAATTTCCTTATCTAGCTGCGAGTTTTTCTAGGCCTTGCGACGAGCTGAAAATTTTCCTCTCTGATCTTTCATCTTGAACTTGTAAGCTACTTCCTCCCTTAAGTTTTTTCTTGAGTTTTTTCATAATCTTGAGGCTCTCCTCTTTCCCACCGTTATTTGTAGAGTTTATGGATAAGCTTGCCATAAGCTTCCATTGCTCGTGCACGTAATGTGTTATCTGATTTTAAGGTCCGAAGATATAGGAGTTGTTGGGCAACCATTGTGTGCGTTGCCACTCTTCGACGGGCCAGGCCTCTCATCTGCATGATTGGTTCATATTGCTGTCGATGCGCATGTACCTTGGGGTGTGGAAGTATTCCACCAAGGCTTTTCGATCGATCTGGAGAAATAGCAAGCGCCATGCTAGTTGGGGTGCCAGCTTTGCAATAACTTCGTCCTTGTGGCCTTTGATGTCGGTAATTTGGAAGTGTCAAATGTAACCTCCTCGTAGATAATGGACCCCTCAAGCGATAAGGGTTTGTAGAAAGCCTTGCTAGCACTGATACGCTTTGGCTGATACATCTTTTCTGTGCGCTTGCTGGTTTGCTTTGCCATGTTTAATTAAACTACTTGGGTTTACTGATCAGGTGGCTCGAAACCATTAGGATCCGTTGGAAACATTGGCTTTCGGGGGACTCGTAGTCAGATGTTCTTTCAACAATAATCTCTTGGCCTTCTTCTTGCATCTGACTCGGTGTCTCTAATTTTTCTTGGGCAATATCGTCGCCATAGGCCCCTTTGATGTGCTTGGCGGTGTGGATCTCGGCAGATATGGTAGGTAGTACAAAAGTTGGCTTCTTGCTTAAGAGCTTGGCTACTCTTGCGCTTCTTCTTGTTGGTGGGGAATCAGGATAAGGATGTAGCAACAGTCTCCGTTGGAGTTGTTTGTGATGGAGATAGGCCCTATGTTAGCATCTTCTCTAGGTTCCAAGAATACCTTGCCACAATTGCACTAGGTGGAGTATCATCAAGCTGTTGTGCCAAAAAAGTCATTGTGGCCTCCTTCATCAAGTGTTGCTTGTGATGCTCAGGAGAGCACGACAAGGTGGACTCTTTCCAATGTTATAGTGAAGCCTTCTTCTGGGGGGTTGGTGGCTTTTCTCTTGGAAGGCTCCTGCATAGGGGTGCTTTCCATAGGATTGCAAGTGGGAGGTCTACTCTTGCTTCACTAGCGATATTGATGGCCAACTGTGTGATGAGTGGCCCATAGGTGTTAGCTTCATTGACGAAGATAGTGCCTCGTTACACATGGGGAGGGCCCAGGGAGGCGTGCAAGGGAGGGGGCGTGGGGAGGTCTCTCTCTCTCTCTCTCTCTCTCTCTCTCTCTCTCTCTCTCTCTCTCTCTCTCTCTCTGCCGCACGCCCACGCACACACACACACCCCATCGGCCGCCCACCATCGATGGACACACTCCATTTGGTAGGGCCCCCCAAAACTTGAAAGTTGCTATTATTCCCTCCCACTCACTTTTCCTTCTCTCTCACTCTCTCATCCTCTCTACCTCTCACGAGCTCACTCTTTGAGGAGGATCTCTCTCTCTCTCTCTCTCTCTCCAGGGAGGGGGCGTGGGGAGGGCGTAGGAAGGGCATGCGCGCGTAGGGAGGGCGCGCAAGGAGGGCACACAGGAGGGGGCGCAGGGAGGGCGCCCGAGAGGGGGTGCAAGGAGGGCGCGTGTAGGGACGGTGCAGGGAGGGTGCACGGGAGTGGGCACAGGGAGGGCGCGCACAGAAAGGGGGCGCGAGGGCGCATGGGAAGGGAGGGCGCGCCGGGAGGGGAGGGTCTCTCTGTCTCTCTCTCTCTCTCTGTCTCTCTTTAAGCATCACGTGCGCACACACACACACACACCCCATTGGCCACCCGCCATCGGCGGGCACACTTCGGCCATGTACATACACACACATACATCGGCCACTCGTCAACAACCATCGGCTTTCTTCCTAAACCATCGGCCGTCACCCAGATCGCCGCCCGCCCGTCAACGACGGGCATACCCACTAGTGTGTAT
This sequence comes from Diphasiastrum complanatum, assembly GCA_029204225.1. Lineage (NCBI taxonomy): Eukaryota > Viridiplantae > Streptophyta > Lycopodiopsida > Lycopodiales > Lycopodiaceae > Diphasiastrum > Diphasiastrum complanatum. Next base: position 20,823 of record MU831842.1, on the reverse strand, counting down.
CTATATATATAAAGATATTTTAGAGAGAGAGTGTAAGGGTTACCGTCAAAAAATTAACCGTGTCACCAAAAATGTCATGCTCTGCCCGCAAAACATGTCACGCATTTTACAAAGAAAAAAACTAAAATACATTTCCAAAAATAAGGTAAAAAAATAACACATACAATCTTTGTTTTTTTTTGGCATACACATATTTCAGATTTTCTTTTGCCCCGCCCCGCTTGCTAGCTCGCTCTCGCTCTCGCTCTCTCTCTCGATCGGGTCTCTCTCTTTCCCCATCTCTCTCTCTCGATCGGGTGTGTCTCCTCGACTTCTCATGCTGGTTTTGGATTTGAAAGAATCATGGGAGTTTGATCAATATGGCATAACAGAAGGCGATGATTGACGGACGATTGATAGAATTTCACACAAAAAATGCTCTCATTTTGTCCTCATTTGACTTGCTTTGATCAGTTTTTTGATCTTATCCTTCCCAGCAGGCAATGCACAGACAGGCAAACAAGACAGTCTCATCTTTGTTGGATCTTCTTTCAACCTCACCATCTTCCAAAGAAGCTCAATTGTTCCGATCCTACCTGCTATCATCGGTTCACACACAAATTGAAGCCCAGCTGATTTCTGCTCCTGCTATCAATCACCACAGAAACGCATTGATGTATATTACTATCATTGGGAGATCTAGAGCAGGGAGGGGCGGAAAGCATGGCAGATGAACCTATTGTGGCTTAGACTTCTTTGGCTGATTAGAACAGAAGTTTTGTCCATATTTTGAAATAGGGAGGTTGAGGTCGAGGTCAAGGTCAATAGAGAACCTGGATAGATTTTTCATGCGAAATGTGTTCTGTTATGGCGGTATCAGAGAATAGTTTAAAGTGGGCTGTTGAATCCTGCTGGATCGATTGAACAGGCATGGGAATCTGCTTGCAATTGCTTGTGATTGGTGGATAGAGCATTCTTACATCTCGGAATTTGGAAAGATCATAATGGCGATGGACGATGCCTTATCAATATGAATCTCTCTTTCAAGTATGTTATACATATGTGTGATGATTTTGACTTGAGAGAAGAATTTCTTAGTTGAATGTAGAAGTGTCATTAGGGTTTCTCAACAAAAGCATCTAAAAAACAGATCTGGCATACCTGTCTATAGCAGTGATGCTGATCCTCTCTGCCCATCATAGGGAACTGTTTAGGCAACACTATGCAAAATCAAAGACCACCACTAAGTCCAAAGCAAATCATATTTATGCTGAATAGAGATTTTGCAGCTCAAACAATGGTTCAAGACTGTGAATAGTGAAAGAGGGTTTGGCAAGCCTGCAAGCAAGCATGTGCTGCTGCAGATCTGATGACTTTTTTGTAGGAAATGGGAAGTTTTATAATCTTTGACACCCGGCCGATGATTGATCCATTAAAAATAATCTGAAATGCTGGTTCTCAATAGCTTAGGATATTTGAGTTACTAGACTTGCAGAATAGATAGGAGTCCCTAAAATAGTTGCCGAAAATGATTTGCAAAGTTTTTAATTATTTTTAGCCACCAGTAAAAGAACTTCCACTGACTGTTCGTCAAAGATCCGCTATAAAAAATGGTAATTCGCCAAAGTTTGGAGAAATAAAATAAAATAAAAATTAGCACTCCCACCAAGGAAGGGAAGTGAAGAGAAGTGCTTTGATACCAAGTTAAGAATGTATCTACAAATTTAGCATGAAAGATAGAAAGTAACATTCCCAAAAGCGGCAAGATGATTATCATTCACAAGCATTCTCCAATAAAGAAGACTAATAAAATCAATGGTTGCCGATAGCTTAGGCAAATCTCCAACAAAGATTTCCAATACAAAGATGGAACTGAACTCAAGACTCCAAACTCATGATTGAATAAGGAATAGCGTTTGTGCCTATTTATACTAAGCAAAAGCTACCTCCCTTCAATCTAATTTGGAGGGAAATATGAATATTCAAATATTAGGGCCCAAATTAGGAGCATCTTAAAATAGTCTCAAATGTATTTTAAAGGGGTCTAAAAACAATTACGAACTAAAGAAAGGACCCCAGACTCCAATAGTTGTGGGTCAACTTAGTGTCATATATCTCGCATGGATATAAGATAATAGATATAAGGGCATGAACTTTGCACTACAAATCTATACTAATAGATACATTGTTGTTGTAGGACCAGTGGACCACATAATCATATTCCTTGCCAATGGAATGTGCTGGTAATGCCATAGAATGACACCATAAATAGTAGTGAGCCACTTACTAAGACATTACACCATAAATATAGTGAGCCCAATATTTCTCTTTGTTTAACATCGTTTTTTGACTTTGGAAATGCCATTGGATTCTCATAGTAAAGTGGTTCATTTTAAAAAAAAAAAAATTTCATATTCAAAATGCTTTCAAGTGAGTTTATCTTGACTTGGTATCATTTCTTTGTGTTATTTCTTTGTAGTACATGATGATAATATTTACATTCTTGAGCACATATTGTGCGTAATGCATAATGCTTAGAGATTCACTTGGAGAATCCATTTCCGTGATATTAGCCACTTTCAATGATGCTCATGCCATATATAAACCATATGCCATACATGCTATTATTACTAAGATGGGGTTGTAAGCTTTATTCTACCTATCTTCTTTGCATACACTAAACTAATAAATTCATTTTGTAGTGTTTCAAAACCAAGATTTAAGTGGACCAAGCTTAAAACCAAAAACACAGGCACCCTATAACACAAACAAGCATCATAAAGCCTAATGCTAATGTTTTGTTTCTCATTATGTATTTAGAAATGGCCAACATAATGTCGGTTAACATTAAACATAGATAGTTTATGTTTGTGTTTTTACTTTTATTTGTTTGTTAGGTAGAATTTGATCCAGCATCCCTGAGAACCGGTCCAGTGTCGCCGACGAACGAAGTCTATTTTTCAGACCGTTTGTTCTGTCATGTGCTGCACGTCTTACAACACTAAACTAGGCTTCAAATTGTTCAGTATTCACAGCGAAATGTGCGTCCGAGTTAGAAACCCTAAATGTAGTGCCCGTTGAGCCAGGAATTGGTCGGATTTAGTCAAAAATGGTCAAAACTTCATCAACAGGTTCGTGGACTCGACACGAACCCACAAGACCATTTGCAGCTCAATTTCAATGCCGTTTGTCCGGAAACGCTCTTTTTTGTCAGGGGGAATGCCACTAAATGGACTATTTTCCAACATCCCTGAGATCTGGTCCAGTGTCAACGAACGAAGTCCATTTTGCAAGAAGTCTATTCCATCCTATGCTGCACGTCGAAACGATTTACAGGACTAAACCAAGCTCCAAACGGTTCAGTCTTTACAGTGAAACATGCGTCTGAATTAGAAACCCTAAACGCAGTAAAAAACGGTCTGAACTTTGGATGGGAGGTGTCCACAGGTGCGTGGCTCGACACGAAAAAATAGGACCATTTGCAGCTCAACTCCGCCACCGTTTCTCCAGAAACGCCCTTTCTGCCGGGGGGAATGCCACTAAATGGACTACCTTCCAGCATTTCCAAGAACTGGTCCAGTGTCGTCGAACGAAAAATGTTTTTTAAACGGTTTGTTCCATCCTGTCTTGCACGCCGAGACAAACTCACAAGACTAAATCAGGCTCCAGACAGTTCAGTACTCATAGCAAAATGTGCGTCCGAACAGAAAACCCTAAATGCAGTCTTGGAAATCTAGGCCCGTCGAGCCAGGAATTGGTCAGATTCAGTAAAAAACGGTCAGAACTTCGGACGGGAGGTGTCCACAGGTGTGTGGCTCGACACGAACCCACAGAACCATCCCCAAGAACTGGTCCAGTGCCGTCGAACGGAGTCCATTTTTCAGACCGTCTGTTCCGTCCTATGCTGCATGTCGAGACAAACCCATAGGACTAAACCAGGCTCCAAATGGTTCAACACTCGCAGCGAAACGTGCGTCCGAACTAGAAACTCTAAACGCAGTCTTGAGATTCTAGGCCCGTCGGGCCCAAAAATTGGTCAGATTCAGTAAAAATCTGTCAAAACTTCGGACGAGAGGTGTTCAGAACTTCCTCCTAAACTATCAGTTGCCATCCAAATCATCGGCCGTCACCCACACACACACACACACACACACACACACACACACCCTCCATGCACATACACCTTGCACACACAACACATGCACATACACACACTCACACACACACACACACACACACACACACACACACACACACACACACACACACAAAGCCATTAGGGCATCCATGCACACGCGCGCGAGCACGTCTGCCATCGACACAAATCCACCATTGCCCGTCAACGACGGGCACTCACAACTCGAATCTATCCGAAGGATCGAAGGACTCTTTGTACTACTGTCAAGTCAAATTTTTCAAAAGACTCAAATTTTTCCGAAGACTCGATTTTTTCCAAAGACTCAATTTTTTTTCCAAAGACTCAAAATTTTTCCGAAACCTTTCATATTTTTTTGAAGGCTCGAATTTTTCCAAAGACTCGAAATCCAAATCCAAATCATCGGCCGCCACCTAGATCGGCCTCCATTGTCCGTCAACGACGGGCACTCACAACTAGTATATATATATAACAGCTGTGAATATTTATTCATTATTGCATTACAAGGGTTTGTAACATCACAGAATGCCCGACCATTCTGGATGGTATCAAAATCTTGTGGAATCATTATTGAGCCAGAAGATTCCTCCCTAGCTTGCAGTTATAAAAATGCACTGTATTGACTATTTACCTACTATTTTACTTTCTGCCACTTCATATGCTTCTGTTTTTGTGCAATTATTATGTTACGTGTGGGAGACCTATTTGATTTGCCAATTTAGATTCATGCTCAGTTAGATTCTGGGATTGCACCAAGTAGTCCTACCATTTATTCTGATATTGTTATGTTTTATGTTATTATGATTGTCTGCATCACTATATATCTCTTTTAGGTTATCAACTTCTCTTAACATGGTAGTTAGGGAACATGAGTGGAAAACTATAATGGTAAATCGTTTGATGATCTTTATAAGAGATTTTGCGTGTGCTCCTCGTGCTTGCTTGATACATGAGATTGTCAATGATGCCTACTATTCAGTGAAGTGCATTGCCAATTGTACATGTCTTTCTTTCAATTGAGAGTGTAAAGAAAAAAGAAGATGCCTGAGAACAACCGTAGTTGCAATGTAAGTGCTCAAGGTCCTCAGCTGCATTTTCATTACAATCGAGATAATATTTGAGTGATTGTATTCGGTACTTGCCCACAGTATGGGCATATGTGTGAGATTTGTTTCTCACTAAGCTTGTTCAGAAGTTTAGGTTCCAGTAATCACATCGCTAGTCATCATTAAATCTTCTCTAGAAAGATAAATATGCCAATGCTCCAAAATTCTGGCTACTTTTTCCTTCTAGATTGGAACATAGCCTGGGATTTAAATATGCCATTGGCAGCTTGGCTGTGCTAGGAGGTAAATGTCCATTTAATGGAAATTGCAGTTTGTTACAGGTTCTTCTGTGATTACATGTGGTAATGGAAAACACAATTCTTCCAGCATGTCAGTGAAATGTCTTCATGGACCCTAGACAAGGCTGCTGAGGTTAGAAGCTCAAAGAAAATCTAAGGCCTTTGCCATGAAAATTTATGCCCTCCTGTTTTTCTATTGACTACAAAGAGTTCATTTGGGTTTGATTTCAAGTCAGCTGATAGGTTTTTTGGCAATGCAGATATGTCAATGTTAGTGTGCTGGAAATTCCTCAGTCTGTTGATCAGATTAGACAAAAAACTATAAACGAAGACAGATGGGGGACATCTGTAAGCAAATGTTTGAAGTACACGAAACTGGTTATAAAGTTGATGGCCAGCATGAGCATGTATTGTCACATATTTTGTTTATAAATGATAACATTATGTAGGCTTGGATAGTTGCTTTTGGAGAATGAGTTTGTGGTAGGTGGTATTATCCTTGATTTGGAGTTTCATCAATAAATTGATGTCATGGCTATAGATATGGATGTATATAAGAGGGCTTTCTGACGTGCTGGAAATATCGAATGCGGAGGTTGATTTGAAACTCTTCTCAGACAGATTGGAACATGCTGCAGTCTGAAGCAAACCCGGATTTTGAGTGTTTTTCAGTGGAATGATCTGAGCACCTAACTTAAGAAATGCATTATTCTTGTAACTTTAGTGAGAATCTTTGAATGATAACTTGCAATCAGCTTGATTCAAGCTTGGATTGATCTTTTACTGGAAAGAAGGTTGTGAAAGATCAACATAACTTTTCGTTGGAGCCCCTCAAAGTGTTTTATGTTCACTTTTATGGGTTGTTGATGGACATCAAAAGTTTTGAATGCAAAGACATTTTCAATGCTGAAGATTAGTTTGTGGGCTCTAAAGAAAGCAAAGTGTTTTCTCAAATAAGAGCATTTTTCATTAACTGTAGCGAGTTTTTATAGCCAGTTGAAGATTGTTAAGGACTTCTATTGAAAGCTCATAAAATTGGACTGATTAAATCTTTGGCACAGATAAAACTTCACATGGCCGATGTCAGCCAAAACAAGCAGCAATCTTTGATACTTCTAAGCTCATTATTAGCCAAAAATGGAGACCCAGAACACATAATGTTCTGCTGAGAAGACCTTTGCTGGTATAGTCATTGGCTTGCATGCCACCTTATTGCTCCTCAGATGCAAATGCCATACAATCTTTGGCAGATTTTTCCCTTGCAAGTAGTGGGTGTGTTAACCCTGTGAACATGTCTTCTAAACGTCCAAGGCCTGCACATGATGTATCAAACAGTAACAGTGAGCTTTTTGTGGATAAAGAGTGTCGCCATATTTTGGAAAGATATGGACTGTACGGGACAAATGCTAATGAAATAACTCAAGAGCACTGCTCTGCTGCACCCAAACCAGGATTTGCAGGTGACGGACTTCTTGAGCAAAAATGCAAAATTTGTGGTAATCCTGAAAATTCTACTGACACTCTCATTTGTGACGTTTGCGATCAGTCTTTCCACACCATTTGCCATCAAAATGTCAAAGATGTCCCTAAGGATGACCAGTGGATCTGTCGCTTTTGCAAGAGGAAGGGCAAAAAGCTAAAATGTAGGGATGGATTTGAGCTTTTCAAGGACAGTAGGGAACTACGAGGAGATTCAAATCAAGCTGGCCGCAGTGTTTGGAAAGATGAAGGTCGAACTCGAACACGTGTGCGAATTGGTCTGAGATTCCAAGCAGAAGTACTGGAGTGGACTGGCAAGATGGAACTTGACGAGAAACAGGATTCTTTGTAAGCATTCAGCTAGACATTTTGTTATTCCTCATACATATTTTAGCTTTAGTGCTTGAATATGGAGTGTGTATGATTTATTTTGCTTGCCTTCACCTTTCAGTTTTTATTATTAATCTGGCATCATGGTTCATAGCATTCTTTCCAACAATTTCAATAGTTAATGAAACTATATACTAAACTCAGGCATTTGAGGACGTGTGCCTATGATCTGTGACATTTCTTTGCAGCAATATTGATATTTGCCAAAGTAGATATACTGCTCATGTTTTCAGCAATGAAAACTTTATCCACATTATTTTTTCACAGCTTATCAACTGTAAAGCTATTTTTTTAAGAGCTGCTTCTAAGCTCATAGTGACTTTTGTATTAGTTTCATGTCAGCAATCCATTGTCCTCATGTGCTGCCTGCAGCTACTAAATTTCTCACTGCATTGTGTTGGAAATTAATGACTACTCTGTTTGTGGTGAAGGTCAAAGGTCGTTTGTATTGTACATGCCATGTGAATCTCGATTCTCAGGCTATGTATAGCGATTCTCGATTCTCGGCAGAGAATCGCTGTTCAAATTTCTTTTTCTTTTCTTTTGAGCTGGTTTTTGGCACATTGTTTCAACTATATATCTACCCTGAAATGGACCATACTGCACCTGAAACTACTGGCAACCTGCATAAATGCACTGCTCTCGTCAAGAGCTTCAAGATGATAACCATATTAATAGCCCACTAAAATAAAATAAAATAAAAATCGATTCTCAAAACCCTAACAAAAACCATAAACCATGATATGAACTGCGATTCACTGTTCGCCAGTGCAACTATGGTACATATGTAGTTTTGTAATCATTACTTGAGGAGTGCAAGTGATTACTAATGTTTATTGACCGTATCATGGGGCTTGTAAACGATCATTTGGATTTTCCATGCAAAACAAGAATAAGAGCATAGGAAAAGTTTGATTTTCTTTTTGCTAAGGAAAGTTAAAAAAACGAATATGAACAAAAGTAAAAGCAAGGGGTAGGCTCTCCCTGATTCTGAGATTTGGTACAGTATTGATGTAGGTACCGTCGATAAACAATTGCCAGGAAATCTGAAAATTTGTTTTTGGCTCCAAAATCCAAAAATAAGCCAAAAAAAACATCTTCAAATCAATGTGAATTTACTTATACTCAGGTCTGCAAACAGAAAACCGTAGGCTTGTCAAAACACTGAAAGCTGTAAAATGAATCTCCTCCCATCCTTAGGTAACCCTTATAGCTCGTACCTGCCATTCCAATTCCTGGCTGTGTGGCTTCCAGGCCCCCTGGATCCATAAGTGCCTGAACTGCTGAATAGCATCCATTGGAGCCTACTGGTTACCACCCCATGCACTGTCGTGCCAGGCAGCGGAACGACTGCCCACTTCGGTCGACTGTTGACTTACCCTAGCCCTGGCCCGTATAATTACGGGCGAGCGTTGTCAGTGGCTCGACGGTTATGCACCGATACAAACTTGCAGCATGTGCCACTACACTATGTCACGACTGTGACACACGTCACATGATTGGTGGGTGCCCTTCGGTGAGACTGGTCACGGGGCCATAACCCTGGTCACGTGACCCTGAGCTAACTGGACCCTATGAGATCATGGTATGATTGGGCCCTAACAGCTGGTGGGCTACTACTTGTATGTGGAGGATGGCACTCTTGTTCTCCATCTATTGAATGCTGTAAAACATGCCACACACAAGATTTGAACAAACTATTTGGGACTTTTGTAAGGATCCAGTACATAAAGTAATCGAGCCCAGGGAAAATTATCTTCCACAGTTGAGTGATATTATCATCCTTTGGTAGGATGCATTCAGTGGTTCTTGTGCCATTCCATCTCGTTCAGATAGTGCATCTATTGAGTTTTCTTTGACGGTCCACAATATCTGGTAGACAATTTATAATGCTTCCTTGTACGAATAGTCTTAGAATCGTTTGGAATTCTAAGATATACCTAGTCATCAACTTTAAAATCTCTGGGAGACCTCTTAAGATCGGCATAGTGCTTAGCTCTATCTTGAGCACTCTGGATACAATCACGGGCCACTTGCAACATTTCGTGCATATCATGCAAAAAATCCGCAACTTTCTAGATATTAACAGACTTCGTCTCCACATTTACCGGAGATCTAGGTTGAAAACCGTACATTAGCATAAATGGACTATAACCTGTAGCAGAATGTTCTTTACTATTGTAAGCAAACTCAATCAAAGGAACGTAATCTTCCCACTGAGATTGCCTGTGAGAGACATATGTTCTCAACATATCCTCCATAGTTTGATTAGTTCTCTCAGTCTGGCCATCTGATTCAGGATGATCAGTAGAACTAAAACTAATTGAGGTTTCTAGCTTATGGAATACAGCTGACCAAATGTGACCTTTAAATTTAGGATCTCTATCACTAACTATATCACTTGGCAGTCCATAAAGCCTAAATAATCTTTCAACAAAGATCTGGGCTAAATCAGAAGCCTTTGCAGTTGACTTGACTGATATGAAAGTAGCTAACTTAGTTAACTTGTCCACCACAACCCAAATAGAATCATTTTGGTGTTGGGTCCTTGGAAGTCCAACCACAAAATCCATAGATATACTTTCCCATCGTTTTTGAGGGATATCTAGGGAATGTAACAATCCTCCACTCTTTAAGCGTTCAGCTTTGGCTAACTGACAAGGTCTACATTTAACCACATAAGACTCTACAAATGGCTTGAGTTTTGGCCAATAAAACTCTCTTCTGACCAAGTCTAGAATCCTGTGTATACTTGGATGACCTGCACAGGGAACTTCATGACACTCATAAAGAATCCTCTTCTTTATCTCAACATCCGCTGGTACACAAACTTTCCCATTCCGGAATAGTAAACCACCTCGGATAGAGAACTGATCTGCTAGCTTCTTATCTTTCCTAGGAACCTGAGACCCCTGTGAGTAAATCTCTATTCCATTCTCATTTTTTCCTGTCTCCACCATCTTCTAGATGGGACCAAAATGGGAATCTGATTCACACCTCCCTCTCAGTGAAAGATATAGATCAGTGGAAATCTAGGTGAATGAAAGTTCATTTAATTCACCAATCCGACTAAGCGCATCCGCAACTTGGTTAGAGCTGCCCTTGACATATCGGATCTCATGATCAAATTCATGCATAAGCTCGGCCCAACGAGCTTTACAACTCCTCAGATCATTCTGATAGCAAAAGTACTTTAGAGGCTGGTGATCTGTATACACTATAAACTGACTACCATAAAGGTAATGACTCTAGGTTTTAAGTGCATGTATCACAGCACATAACTCCTTCTCCTGAGTTGTATAACGCAACTGAGGCCCTGTGAGTTTCTTGCTTTCAAACGCTATCGGCCTATTGTTCTGTAGAAGAACTATCATCTAAGAATACAACCACACACTTTCCCAAATATGGACGAAAAAGATCGTTCATCATCTGCTGGAACGTAGCTGGTGCATTCTCAACCCAAAAGGAAGCACAAGAAATTCATAATGACCGAATCTCGTCCAAAAACCAGTCTTTTGCACATCACTCAGATGAATCCTAATCTGATGATATCAGTTCTAAGATCTATTTTTGTGAAGTATTTAGCTCCACCTAATCGATCTACCAGATCATCCATACGGGGCAATGGGTATTTATTTTTAATAGTTACCTTATTCAACCCCTTGTAGTCAACACACATTCGGAAAGCCTCCATCTTTCTTCGCTTTCAGAAGAGCAGGAGCACCCCACGGTGACTTACTTGGCTGAATATGACCCATCTTCAAATAATTTTCAATTTGCTTAGTAATTTCTATCTCTTCTTTCTAAGAAAACCGATCTGGTTGTCTAGAGATAGGGTGACTACCTGGAATTAACTCAATCCTGTGGTTTACCGACCTAGACGGTGGTATTCCATGAGGTAATTCTTCTGGAAAAACATCTTTAAATTTAGACACTATCTTATTCTTCTCAATCTGCTCCTGATCTAAGTCTAATGAGTTAAGAATCTTTGACAATTCAGGACTACTAAGATGCATTTCAAAAAAATCCAAAATGGGCTTAGCAAATAAAGAATAAGCTTCATATTGCGAATCAAAAATTTCCATTACATTAGCAAATGAAATCATCCCAGATGGATGTACATATTTGTCTCCAAATAGCGTAACTATTTCCTTACCCTCCTGAAAAGAGAGAACATGCTTCTCAAATCTATATCAAGATGCTTATTAAATAACCACTCGTACCCTAGATCTATATCCGTACGTGCTAAATCTAAAACATGGAAATCTATTAACTCTCTATAGTCTTGGATCCACACTGGGAGTTTTGGAACTTTGACATCCCATGTCTCCAACTCCGCACTTGAAGCTAGATATACTCGATATCTATGGTAACTAGCTTCAGTTTCCAGGCCGAGTTTCTGCACAACACCAGAATTAATAAAATTATGAGTAGATCCACTGTCCACTAAAATACTAACTTCATGTCCTTTAACAGTGCCTTTTAAACGAAATAATTCATTTGGCAAGAATGAAGCAGTACTAAAAGAACAATCACACTCACAATTAACGATTGCCAAGTGAAGATCTTCAAGAATCCTGTCACATGCAAACCAAAAGGACACCAGTGGAGCATACACCACCCAATAAATGGAAATGGCAGGTCAATACCCTAACCACTTCACCCCCAAGCCACAGTGAATGAATACAAGAGAGGAGAGAATCCTGGCTCATGAATATGAAATTCCAATAGGGAGATGGGCGAGTTTCCATGGTATATATTCTCTCCAAGAGGAGAGAATAATCCCCTTAGGATCCCCATGCAATTCTATAATAAGCTATTGATCTCCTATTCTTGCATTATAGCAGTCAAACACCATGCAAGTTCTCCTATGTCCAAATATAAGTCTGGGCTATGATTATTAATTACTTTATCGACCATGCCCGGAATGACGAAGCATAACTGGTAACCACATACAACTGGAGTGACCGACTATTCACGTTAGAAATTATTCCGAATCCCTCATACTGGACATGGACATAACACTAGGGTCCAAAAACAGAAGGCCACATGAATATGTGGAGCATGGCCTCAATCATAATGGTTTGATTCCAAGTCAGAATCAAAATGGACTCTACCTGAACTCTTAAACATGTGGGACCTCTTGTTCCTCTGATTTGAGATCTTCAATCTAAGTCATTCACTCATTGGTATATAAACTTCAGGTGATGTCTGCATCTAACAATCTTCTTAATATCGCATAGCTGCATCTCCTCCTCAAAATAATAAGGGAAACCTAACCTAGTTTGTCTGTAAAACTTAAAATCCTTTAGTGGACACTTCTTTATGCACTTGCTATTGATCGTTAATGATTTGGTAAGGATGCCATTCCCATCCAGTAAAAGGTTTATACCAAAAATGGAAAGGTCCTTTATGCTCTACCAGTGACTGACTTGAAAATGTCAAAACTGGGGAAGCAAGCTATGGGTAGAACAGAAACATCCTTACCAAACATGAAAAAGTTTAGTCATTGGGTGGATTTTATCCTAGTTATAAACTCAAGTATTGTTTTATTGTTACCTTCCTATTTTAGTAGTCAATCATGCTCAGTTATTGTTCAAAGCATTTAAAATTTCTAGTTGCAACTTCCAGCACTCCTTCCAATTAAGCTGACATTAGTAGGTTTTTGTGCCTTGTTGAGAAATTTGTATCTGCGGCAATAGAAAAAAACATAAGCAAAATTTCGTGATTGTGGTACTCTTTAGTTAGAAATACCAGTTCTAACTTTAAATTATCTGAAATAGAGCTTGGTGTTGATTGCAGTTCTAGCTACTATCTTGAAAATCAAGTTTCTCTGTCCATGGAAGACAAGGCCAAAGAAATGAAGCTTGCAGAAGAGAATCTCAATAACGTGAGCCCATCTTTAATGGCTATGGTGAAAACATTATATGTACTCATTTCTGAAAATTTGCTAGTGTTCATACTCTTTGTTATCAGAGATGGTCCTGAGTCTGTATGGGCTTGTTATCCTGATACACTTTCAGAGATGCAGTCTTTGTTGTCTAATCCTGTGCCATAAACTTTGCTTTTGGGTCTTAAGATTCTCAGTTGGACATATCTTGTAGAACATTGCAGGCATGATGGTAAGCTAATATAGTCCGGATCTCTTTCTTGCTGCAGAATGTGTGGCCAAAGGGTTGGTTACCGGCTCTTTCTTTACCTAGAGGAAACAAACAAAACTGGCTTCAATGTCGTTGTGTCCTTTACGAGGAAGGAGAAAGGGGTCCTGATGGCAAGGTTGCAAAAGAAAATATCATTTGTGGCAAGTGGAGAAGGTAAAGTATTATGTTTTTTTTAGCAGTGTCATTCATGGAAATCACAGTTATTTGTTTTGGCCTATGGGTTTTGGGAGGGGATAAAACCCAGTCATTGTGTTGCTTCTAGATTTCTTCACAATGGCTAATCCAGATGTTACTTTGGTTTCCTCTCCTCAATCTCGTTAAATATCATGCAAAAGCTTTTCGAAATCAAGTTCTAGACAGTAGGGCTCTAAAAGTTCTAATTTTCTAATTTTTGAAACTGCAATCTTTTTTGTGTAATTTCTAGGTATCCTTTACGTCGTTGTATTCCCTACAATAAGGTGTTGTGAATGCACTTAATGAATTTGGATCATCGAAATTTGAGGAATTGGTCTTCCCTTTCTCAAAGCAAGGCACTACATATGCTATGTAGATTACAGATTGGACGTCTAGTAGTAAGAGGAACTAAAGGACTAACTTTTACAATTTGTTGAAAACCTCACCTCTTTCACAATGTGGTATGCATTGTTTAGGATATGACCACATCGATGTTTTCTTTTTTTTTCAGTAGGTTCGTATATCTCCATGGTAAAGATTGTCCAGCATGTGATTCTGTTGGATGCATGTTGAGATTCATGCCAATAGATTTTTAGTACATGTGCAATTACTGGAATTGAGCATAACATGGGTTGAGGATTCTTGCAGAGATGATTCCCATTCGACAACCATAGTGCTAGGAATGGACTCACTGGGCACAATGTTAGGGAGAAGGCAGATGCTTGGTAGCTGCTAGGTTCATGTAATGGGAACATGTTGCGTGGATGGTGGAACGTATCAATAAGTTGGGAGCATTGTAAATCTCAAGGCCTTTCCTTTAAAAGATGGGTCCTAAAATTCTCCAATAAAAAAACTCTCAAGAACTCCAAAGTAGTCAAGCTTAAAATGACTTGCGGAGAGTCTACTTGTGTTTGTTTAGAACCTTTTGGAAATTGCTACTTTAGAAGTCATTATAATGCTAGGTAATACATCATTGACAAACAAATACCCAAGTAGCCTGCACCCTCCCATCAGACCTGAGGGTTCAAGAAGTAATAAATGGGGCCATGTAGCATGTAAACTATTAATGTCTTGGGGTTCCAAGGCAATAAGCTCCCAATAATATAATGTTTAACCACATGTCCATAACTCATGTATACAATACCTCTATCCACTGTGCATGACAAGCTCATAATGTCACAAGAAAAAGCATGCCAAACATATTCTTTTCAAAAATCTGGAGTCATCCCCTTGGTGTTTTAAAAAGGAGTGGAGTGTGCATGTGTGAACAACCAAATAATCATATTGTATTATGTACTAAAAAATGTGTTGTTGCCCCCAGTAAACTAGAAAAAACTTGAAAGTACAAACATTTAAATGTTGTGAATTGGTATTCCCAAAAGTGTTTATCCATATGCTTTTTATCCCTTCAGGTTGCAAAGGACTGGCATGGCAAATCAACCAAGAATCTTGATCTCTGTGTCTTTCATGGAATCAATCAAAACATAATACATGAGTAGGCTATATTTGAGTTTCTTGTGTCTTGTGTAAACTTGTCATGATGAGTTATGGACAAGTTAGTGTCATGATTCAACTTGCATAACTTCTCAGAATACAATTTGAGCTCTAAACATTTGCTACTGGTTTTGAAAACGTAGCTTACGATCACAATTTAAGCTTTTAAATGAAACGGAAGCTTGGGACATCTTTAAGTTGGATTTCTGTAAGGAGTTAGATTCCTACAAAATTCTATCGAGCTAAAAATGTAGTGAAAAAGAATAACACATATTTGATTGCTTTTGCTGCAGAGCTCCCTTGACAGTTGTTGCAACCGATGGATGGGAATGCTCATGTGCTGTGACTTGGGATCCTCGTCATTGCAGATTGTGTAGTGCCACAGGCGAGAATCTAAGCTCATTGTATTATGTCATGTCCAAATTTATGGAGCTTGAACGTTAGCAACTATTTCAAACTTTTGGTTGGACCATTAATTCCATCAGTTTGCAATGCTGAACTTCTTCAAAATCATATCTTTTAAATCTTGATCACCAACTTCGTTTTTTTCAAAGTCATCATTTTTGACATATGGGTGCAATTGTTACTTGAATGTGTTCCAGAATGTATCAAAAATCTCAATGATTTCCTTAAAATGGGTCATGTGCGCTCATTATGGCCTTCCATTCTAATTGTTTTCGTGAAATGCTATCTTGCTTCACATATCAACTACCATTGACACTTTGAAGCAAAGTCAATAACCTATATATTTTGTTTGCTCAATGTCACAACTTTATGAAACTTTTGTCTCAAGGTGGATTATCATTGGTATTTTTTTTAAAGTGGACAATTTTGGAGAAAGGAATGTACATACAATCAAGTTAGGCGATAGACAATAATTTAGGCCCTTGTCTATGAGCTAATATTTTTTTGTTGCCTGGACACGTGAGGTCATGCAACCTATGAATGCCATTTGGAAGCCTTCAAATACGTCATATTGAGTCTCTTAAAATGTCAAGCTACTTGAAGAGAACTAATTGGGAAAAAGTCAGAGTCGTTGATAATATATAGAGCCATGAGCTTTATTTGAAGGTAGATTATTATTTCATGAACTTAATGTGGTTGGAGTAACTTAGACTTAACATAACTAGCTTAATATAGTGAGAGATGCCACTTCATCATCCTCTAGTATGTTAGGACAACCGATTTGATCATGTAGCTTTTATTTCTTTCAATTCTCTCTTTTTGAGATTTTGTTCATAGCTTCATATAGAGCTATTCTAGGTAGGGAGAAGGTGGGCACTCCTCACATACATTAGACTTGCATCTACAATGTCACAATAGTTCAAACATGATAATTTTTTATTAGAGATACTCCTTACTTATGAACTTGGCGACTTTGGTTCTTTTCTCATTCTACCCAAAGGTCTCGTGGTTATGTGATACTCTATTGCAAATTTTTAGTCATATGTGTCATAGGTTTTGTTCTTACATGCAGTTCAAATTGATTGTAAAAGTTGATCCTCCGGCTCCTATGTATTCAAGGGCTATAGGGCTGGCTTGGGCTATCATCTGCCCTTCATGATCCATACAATTAGCATGGGCTATATTTTTATACTTTGAGCGTCTTCTTGATGCTACTACTTGGCATTCTTGGTCTATCATATTGGCTTGGAGTATTTGTTTTTGTACTATCCATCCATTGGTATATTCTTTTGATACTCTTGGTATGTATTGTTGGAATGGTGTGTCTTGGTATGTTGTAGTTGGTATATCCATGTCTAATTGTGGTTAGTTATTCTAATCTTGGATTAGGGGAAACTTGGTGAGGTTAGGCTCTATTGGTGGTTGGCACTTGGGTTAAGTTATACTTGGCTTATATTGGAGTGGTAAAGTGGTGTTAGTTAGAGGACATTCAAATTAGACATGTTGGAGAAATTGCATGATAGGTACTTGGGATATGTGGCGCAAGGTTGTGGCCAAATTAGAGGTACTGGATACATCAAGTGAGATATTCAAATTTATTGAGGCTGAATTGATAAAAGCTCTTCATGATCGTACGAACTAGGTGAGGTATCTTCTTTGTAAGAGGGACTATGGTGGTATGGAACATCATGGCTACTGCATAGAGCATTGATCAATGATGCCAGTTGTACGGGCATTCATGAGGGGTGATCATATGGTCATGTGGCGGGTCATATATATGTCCAATGCTATACATACCAATTTACTCTAGTTTAATCTAACAAGTGGATGATTGACATGCTTTCTAATGGTATCTAAGCCAGATATTTGTGGTAGAAAAATCGGGACTTGTGTGAAAATCAAGTATGGATGAGTATAATTGAGACATAGAAAGAGCATGGTTAATTAGTCTTTTATGTTTAAGGTTAAACTTTTAAAATTCCCAAGTCTCTTCTTAAAATTTCGTGGTTAGTTAACAAGTTTTTGGGTTTCTGATCTACACATTGAGAATTTGTTTCATATTGTCACTGCATATGAACAAACATAATATTAAGAGGTTCTTATGGTTTTATGCTTGTTGAAGGCATTAATTAGCATATTTCACAAGTTTCTCATGCTTTGCACACAAGAGAGTCTTGCTATTGAATTCAAAAGGTACAATGGGATAATGTAGCTAGGTAGCTGATTACATGAGTTTTTAAACCTGTGTAAGGATCTATACACATTCATCTTCCAAATGGTGAATTGACCTTGCTCAAGGATGTACTTTATGTACCCAAATTGACAAAGAATTTTTTTGTCAGTCAGCAAGCTCACTGATCAAGGCTGAATAACCTTGTTCAATTCAAAAACAATGTACTATTTTGGATAAGAACTGTAAAGAAGTCTCTCTCTACAAGCAGAGAAGGTAATTTGTAAATTTTGAGTCATGTAATATGCACTTACTACCAATGTGAGCACTTCAAATGCCCAGTTATGACATCAGATATTAGGACACTTAAAACATGAGATCTATCTTGTATATGCATCATAATAGTATGGTCAAGGATCTAGATATTAATGTTGCCATCCACTGACATAACCCTATTGAGCATTCTTTACCTTTGAAATTTTATTAGGAAATAAGCGTTTGTTTGACCTACATTTTCAGGTTTTATGTCTTGTTTGACCATTCAACTTTCTATTTTAGTAGCAATTTTTGGGTGCTACCATATGTTAGGATTAGATAACCATATCATGCTCAAAGTGCAAAGGATTGCTCAATTTCATGTACTTGCTTAGAGAGTGAAAGTATGAATTCGAGTTGAGAAATCCATGTTGGTTCAAATTGCGAGCAAAAAACTATATCTTTATTGTCAATTTAAAATAAATATTTCATTCTTAGAAGGCAAATGAAAATCTGTTATATATATTGTAGTATTTTACAAAAATAAATAGGCTGGCAAAGTTGCTATATATGACTGCCAAGACATTGCAACAGCAATGCAAACGTTTGGTGCTAGGATATCAAGATTTGTCCATATTTGAGGAGATCTCTATCAATTTAGAAAAACAGACCCTACACATCATCAGCATGTTGTTGCAGTGAATATGAAAGTTCGGGCATTAAGGGTTCTCACCATAATCCCATGTATGAGGAAAACTAAATTGTGAATTTTGGTATGAATTGTCTTGACACATTGCAAAATTTAAATCTACAGAAGGTATTGGATATGTCTTCGGAAAACAAGTATTTGGCACAATGATGCTTGGTACTCTCAAGATGCTAGCATATCAAGGAGGACACTTGTTACATCCCTAGCTAAACCTAGTTAGCTAGCCTTGACCATGGGTTAAGGGAAGTTACTAGAGCCATCAATGATTGATTGCAATCCTAGTCTGAATCGTTGTAGCCATATTGTGGTATCTATAGAAGGGCCTTTGGTGCTCCAAGCGATAGTTAAGACTAGCCTTGTAGGGTTATGGGTCTAGGCATGCGAGAATATAACCCTTGGGGCACCCTCTCTCTCATCATTATCACTTGTAGGGCTTGGGATTGTGAGGAGGTGTGCTCCTCTCGCTCTCTTGTGAATAAAACCTAGCATTGCGGATGGTGGGTGGTGGTATGGAACCGTCATCTATAGTAGTTCATAGAGAGCATGGCATTGGTAGGTCTCTAGTTAAAGGGAGCACTCGTGAGGATCATATCAGTGCTATAGGATGGGTGGTTGATCCTATGCTATGATTCTTCGTTGGCTCTTACTGCTCTTAGAGTCAAGGAGGAGATTTGGTTGTTGTAGGTGATTTCAAATGCTATTGGGCTGAATCTAAGATGCTAACAATCAAGAACATTGTACGCTTTCAAATCTGGAAAATAGTAGACAGCCATATAACAACAATCCTCAAGAAAGAGGAAGCTAAATTCAGAACAGAAAACTCAAAGCTTGTCTTGCACAAATGAATCCCTCATGTTCTCCTAATGTGGAGAGATACAAATAATGGGACATGGCAGATGTAAAGGGCTCAAGAATGGAGAGCCAAACACCAACAGCCCATGGAGTTGAATAGCCAACAAATGTAACTCCTCATAGGAGTGAATGTGCCAAACTCATATGGACTCTAAAGGCCACTTTTAAAATGGGCCCCATGAACTTACAAGGTGAATTAACATTAAAAATAATGGCCTCAATGGGCATGCAACATTGGTAGGGTCTAAGTTTAACATTAAACTTGATATAAAGGTGCGAGTTTCTATCTTTGACACTCTCCCTTAATGATAAGTTTGTTTTCTTTGACCCCAAGCCAATGTCGAAATTTTTCAAATTTGTCCCTTGAGAAGCTTGTTGTAAATATGTCCGCAACTTGTCATCAATGGAGCAATAAATAACTCCAGCTCTCCCGCTAGAACCTTCTCGCGGATGAAATGGTGGTGTATTTCAATATTTTTGGTGCATGCATGGAAAATGGGATTTTTTTGCAAGCTGGATGCAGCTTTGATTATCACAAAAATCTGCGTTGGATTTGATTGATGCAAGCCACAATCTTCCAGCAAGGTGCGCAACCAAACACATTCGCAAGCGGCTGTTGCTGCAGCTGTATACTCAGCTTCGATAGAAAGAAAGAAAGAAAGAAAGCTTTATTAATGTCTTTTCCATGCCAAACGGCATATAAGACGAAAGACGTACATGTCAAGTATGCGGTAACCATGAGAGCATCTAAAGTGTCTCCAAAGTTGTAATAAAGAAAACATCTAGTACAAACTAAGATAAATACATAAATGAGAAAGCATGTGCATGAAAATCATATGTATCTATGTCAAGATGTTAGGTCTGTGCTGATGCTATAGAAGGATGTAATGCGAGCTACAACATCAAGAAGCACTGGAGCTCGCTGGCGCCATCTATGAGCATGAGCATGTGTAGTGCGTCTCTGTATAGGAGGTCTGGTGGGATGTGTAACTCTTATGGTCGCCTGAGGCTGGGTGGTGCGTCGTCTCTGCGTCCTAGGTCTAGGAATGTTGTCGCAATCGCTATCAGTCATGTCTGCATCAGAACACGATCGATGTAATCTGAGACTGTGTCTAGACAAGTATGCCGAGCTGTCTGACATAGGTCCTGTCGCAGGAGGGACATCTCACGTATCATAAGTGCCACACAGCGGGGGTCCTCATTTGAGATAACGGACCGCAGTGTAACTGGTATATGACAAAAAAGGCAATGATA
>MU831841.1:0-101503 GCA_029204225.1 Diphasiastrum complanatum | reverse complement strand
AAAGCGGTCAACCACCACATAAATTGAGTCGAAGCCTTGGCATCGTGGTAGTTGAACAATAAAATCTATGCTCACCGAATCCCATGGGTATGCTGGTACCGGTAATGGTTGGAGTAGTCCTGCTGGAGCTAGCGGTTCCACCTTCACTTGTTGACATGTCGGGCATGTTTGCACATAGGATTCAACGTCTGCCCACATACCTGGCCAATAGAAGCCTCTTTTGAGAAGTTCATACATGCGATTCACCCCTAGATGTCCGGCGGCTAGTACGTCATGATGTTCTCGCAAGACTTTCTTCCTCAGGTTGATGTTGTCTGGGACATATACTCTGCGTTGTTTATAAACAACCATTTCATCTTTCCAAGTGAAATGTTTATGAGGCTTTCCCAGTTGGAATTCGATCAGTAAGTCCTTCGCCAACGCATCTGCACCATAATTCTCCCTGATTTCTTGGAGTAGGTCAGTCACCTGAGTTGTCACTGTTGCCATCAAGTGTTCCTCTCTACTTAGTGCGTCCGCCACCACATTGTTCTTTCCCGCCGTGTGTACGATGTCTATATTGAATTTCGAGAGAAAGTTTTGCCATCGCATTTGCTTTGGCGTGAGCATAACTTGGGATGAGAAGTACTTGAGTGATACATTATCAGTGAACGCCTTAAAGGGTTTTCCTTCCACATAATGTCTCCAATGCTCCACTGCTTGAACTATTGCGACCATTTCTTTTTCATGAGTTGGCCATCGTCGCTCTACGTCACTCAATTTCTTTGAAAAATATGCAACAGGTTTTCCGTCTTGCATCAGCACGACCCCAATAGCAAAGTTCGATGCGTCTGTATGTATTTCAAAAGGTTTGCTAAAGTCCGGTAAGGCAAGAATGGGTTCTTGAGTGATCCGCCGTTTTAGTTCTTGGAACGCTGCTTCACATTCCGGTGTCCATGTCATCTTCAGATGAGTCTTGGTCTGCTCCAACAGTGGTGCCACAATTTTGCTAAATGCCTCAATGAATCTCCTGTAAAAGTTACATAAGCCCACAAAGGATTTGATGTCATGAACAGTCTTAGGAGCCAGCCAATCCAAGATAGTCTTGATCTTCTTAGGATCCATCCGAATTCGTCCGTAGCCTATAACGTGTCCAAGGAAATCAACTTCCTCTACCACAAATTCACATTTTTCTCTTTTCGCGAACAAGTTGTTCTTCCTTAGTCGTTGAAGGACAGTTCTTAAATGTTTAATATGATCTTTGAGGCTACGACTAAACACCAAGATGTCATCGATGTACACAATGACAAATTCATCTAAGCAGTCTTGAAAAATGTTGTTCATCAACGTGCAAAAAGTGGCTGGTGCGTTTGTTAGACCGAACGGCATCACCCTGAATTCGTGACTCCCATACCGTGTTCGAAAAGCCGTTTTGTGCTCATCGCCTTTAGCTATTCGAATTTGGTGATATCCATATCTAAGATCTATTCGGCTAAAATATCTGGCATGTTTGAGCTGGTCGAACAGGTCATCAATTCTAGGCATGGGATACTTGTTCTTGATGGTACCCTTGTTGAGCATGCGGTAATCCACACACATCCGTAGTGTCTTGTCCGCCTTTTCCACGAATAGTACAGGGGCTCCAAAAGGCGAAGCACTGGGTCTAAAGAATCCTTTGTCTATCAATTCACCAAGTTGTCGTTTTAGTTTCACCAACTCTTCTTGGAACATCCTATAAGGTGCTCGTGAAGTTGGTTCTGTTCCTGGTACCAACTCAATCTTATGGTCCACTGGTCTTCGAGGAAGTAACTTAGCTGGGAGTTCTTCTGGAAACACATCGCTAAATTCCTCTAGCAAATCTGTCACCTCCTTTGGCAAATTTTTCTGTTGTGCGTTTTTCCCTTCTGGAACCTCTCTGCAGATACAAAGAAAGCACTTTGACCTTTTCCCTTTCGCCATGCTTTTAATCACAGATGCAGCAACCAGATTTTATTCAATATCGGTGCCCTTCGCGTTCCCTCCAGGCAGAGCTTTTGTCATATAGATCTGTCCCTTGTAATCCAAAAAAACCAAGTTTGAGCTCCTACCCAAAACTGCAATACAATGTTCATTTAGCCAGGGAAGGCCCAAAATTACATCGAAGGCATCCATCTCTAAAATCAGAAAGCTAAGTTTAGCCTTCCATCTCCCAATTTGCACCGGGATGTTCAATGTCGCTTTGTCTGCGTCCAGTGCTCCCTTTGTTGTTTCTACCTTGAGCGTTGATGTTACATTTCTGGTCGGCAAGCTGAACTGTTCTACTACGCTCCTTGAAATATAGTTATGTGAAGCTCCGGAGTCGATCATGAAATCTGACTTCCTCCCCGCGATCTTTCCGGATAGGAATAATAATCTTGAACCAATTTTGGGGGTTGCCCCATAGAAGCTCATTTCCATACTTGTATGTCGTCTACACACAAATGTAAATTCCTCCTTCAACTCCCAACTAGATCAGATCACCTGGAAGAAGTTAAGCATTCAGGGGTTATTCAGGTCCAAACAAGCACACCACAAACGAACATACCAACCAAAGCAAACACAGAGGATCCCTCTCAAGCCACATTCCCCTTGAGATCGGACGTAGGACCTTTGCCTAACCGCGGCCACACAAATCTATCACAGAATTAGCCCACGGGGAAATATCCATCCAACCATCCGTGCTTTCACCATTAAGCAGCACATTGCCTCAGTAACGCCCCACCACTTTTTGGTCGATAGCCCTTATAGCTAAACGATCGGCAGCTATCCCGCACCGGCAGCTAACCACCCGTGCTTTACACCCAAATTTGAGCAGCATCTATGTATCAATGGTTAACCCGTACAGTTCGAATATGTCACCCTGCACCCCACAAGGCACAGACCGTGCTTTCACCAACCTAATGGCAGCACATTGCCTCATCTGTCCTACGTGCAGACGGCGCCAGGCCCGAACCGCGGAAACTGATCGTGCTTACACCTCGAGGGCAGCACTTTGACTCATCAAGTCCCTCGTTCTGCCGACCATCCCGACCGTGGGCGCACCCGTGCTTACACTGTGGGCCACACCTTGCGCAACGGTTGTCCTGACAAATCCCAAAACGTGGCCATCCCTGTGAGACTTGCGTAGCTGACCGGCTAGTCGGCTCTGATACCACATGTTGCGCCGGCGCCTCAAAGGGCGCTGAGACTTGAGCGGTTTCCCCAACACGCGCTTAAGTCTAACATTCATCCATCATGCACTTACGTAAAAGCCAACTCAGAAATGTAACAAGCTTAACCATTCAGACTTAAAAAAAACTGGAATCCCAACCAACCCGAAAGCCAAATCAGAATCCGTCCCCAAAAGGTAACCAAAGGCAAAGACAAACCACACATGAAACCCAAGGCATAGTGTTCGCCAAACTGACCAATTGGCATAGCGGCACGCCCCATGTCGATGATAGGGACCCTTAGGCGCCAGCGACGCAAAAAGGTTGTAGTAAGGGTCCTTCCACTTGGACCAGTCCCGGAGGCGAAACCGAAACGGTAATCATCCCCAAGGATCAACTTTATTAGATTTGGAAGAGGTTACATTCATACATAGACTGACCGGTCTCGGGGCCACCAACACGTGCTGGGCATTGTGCCTGGCTCATGCTGGTAGAGGGAGCTGAGAGTGGCAGAATCAACTTGCTTCCTGACTAGGCCATGACTCGAGCTCCAGAGCTAGCTCATGACTTGTGACTACTTGACTGGCTCACCACAGGTCGGAGGCTCAGTCCTTGACGTTCTAACTTGCTCTGGGACCTTAGGGAGCGTCACCCCTTAGAGTCTTACAGGGCACGCTGGGTGCACCTGAGTCAGCTTTACAACAATTTCCGTGAGATCCGCATAGCTGACCGGCCAAGCGGCTCTGATATCACAGGTAGCGCAGGCATCCCAAAGAGAGCCGAGAACCACGACTTAGCTTCCCAGCCTTCAACTCTTGCCGTCCAAACCGACTTGACATACAAGCAGGCAACTCGCCAACAACGATCAGACTTAAAAAACTTGAAGTTCCAAAACCAACATTGGGATCCAACCTGGCGCCATGCCAGATCGGGGGTCCTGATGTGGGTGACTTCTCTCCAAGCAAGCCGCTCGACATACATCAAACTTAACCAACTCGAAGCTTCGTTACAAACGAGTAACAAACATTCCAAGCAAACGGTCTGACTTACATCAGACCTAACCAACTGAAAGCTTCGTCACGAGCGCTGGAAGCCAACCTGGCGCCACGCCAGACTGGACAGCCATAAACAGGTAACTTCCACCCAAGCAAGCCATCCAACTCAACCGACAGGTTAGAGCCCGTTCCCCAAGAGCTTAACTCATTCACGTTCATGCAAGGAACACTCAGAACCACAAGCCGTGATAGATATGAAAACAACCAGTTCCTGGACCAAATGGTCCCGACAGCATATCGCTGGCGCCAAGGACCGAATGGTCCTGACGGCATACCGCTGGCGTCCCAGGATACGACCCTCAGCTATTGTTGTAAAGTTGACTCGGGTGCACCAAGCGTGCCCTGTAAGACTCAAAGGGGTGACACTCTCTAAGGTCCCAGAGCAAGTTAGAACGTCAAGAACTGAGCCTCCGACCTGTGGTGAGCCAGTCAAGTAGTCACAAGTCATGAGCTAGCTCTGGAGCTCGAGTCATGGCCTAGTTAGGAAAGCAAGTTGATTCGGCCGCCGAGACGGCTCCCGGGACCCATGTTCGGGAGCCAGACTGATTCTGCCAAGCTTGCCAGGCTTAATCAGCAAAATAAAAACTAAGTCCTTAAAAGCATGCTTTACCAGAAAGCACTATGTTTCAAACCAGAGAGGGTGCGCCGAATCACAACAGAACTATAGGGGGAGTCCGGCAGACAGAAACTTGGGCAGCTCAACCAGCGCCAGGAATCCAGTCGCCAGGTCTCAGCTCCCCCTACCGGCACGAGCAAGGCACAATGCCCAGCACGTGTTGGTGGCCCCGAGACCAGTCAGTCTATGTATGAATGTATCCTCTTCCAAATCTAATAAAGTTGATCATTGGGGATGATTACCATTTCGGTTTCGCCTCCGGGACTGGTCCAAGTGGAAGGACCCTTACTACAATCTTTTTGCGTCGCTGGCGCCTAAGGGTCCCTGTCATCGACATGGGGCTTGCCGCTATGCCAATTGGTCAGTTTGGCGACCACTATGCCTTGGATTTCATGTGTGGCTCGTCTTTGCCTTTGGTTATCTTTTGGGGACGGATTCTAAGTTGGCTTTCGGGTTGGTTGGGATTCTAGTTTCCTTAAGTTTGAATGGTTAAGCTTGTTACGTTTTTGAGTTGGCTTTTACGGAAGTGCATGATGAATGAATGTTAGACTTAAGCGCGTGTTGGGGAAACCGCTCAAGTCCCAGCGCCCTTTGAGGCGCCGACGCAACATGTGGTATCAGAGCCGACTAGTCGGTCAGCTACACAAGTCTCACAGGGATGGCCATGTTTTAAAATTTGTCAGGACAACCGTTGCACAAGGTGCTGCCCACAGTGTAAGCACGGGTGCGTCCACGGTCGGGGTGGTCGGCAGAACGGGGGACTTGATGAGTCAAAGTGCTGCCCTCGAGGTGTAAGCACGGTCAGTATCCGCGGTTCGGGCCTGGCACCGTCTGCACGTAGGACAGATGAGACAATGTGCTGCCATTAGGTTGGTGAAAGCACGGTCTGTGCCTTGTGGGGTGCGGGGTGACATATTCGAACTGTACGGGTTAACCATTGATACAGAGATGCTGTTCGAATTCGGGTGTAAAGCACGGGTGGTTAGCTACCGGTGCGGGATAGCTGCCGATCGTTTAGCTATAAGGGCTATCGACCAAAAAGTGGTGGGGCGTGACTGAGGCAATGTGCTGCTTAATGGTGAAAGCATAGATGGTTGGATGGATGTTTCCCCGTGGGCTAATTCTGTGATAGATTTGTGTGAGCGTGGCTAGGCAAAGGTCCTACGTCCGGTCTCAGGGGGGTTTGTGGCTTGAGAGGGATCCTCTGTGTTTGCTTTGGTTGGTATGTTCCGTTTGTTGTGTGCTTGCTTGGACACAAATGACCTGGTTCCTACTTGGCTCTCAGGTGATGTGGGCGTGCTAAGTTTGAGGAGGGGATATTTCATTGAAGCTGATTTGATAAAGAAGAAAAGAGAGTTGTGGGGCCCGGTCGACAGAAGGGAGAGTTTCAAATATAAAAAGGATTGAGGCGATAATCTGTTGGAAGTACACCTCTGACTATTATGGAGGACCACCTTGAAGAGTTACGAGCATTGACGGACGGAGAAGAGCTGGCTCGAGAATACAGCTCTCGCATGCATCGAGATGGCACCAGGTCCAAGTTGAGAAAGAAAGAGCGTATGCACTCCACAGTGGCGCGTCTCCAAGAAGAGATGGGTGGCCCTTCTGAACCTACACCAAGAAACGAACCCTTGCCAGAGGCGCAACAGGACCTCTTTGAAGTGAAGATGCGGCAATACTTATCAAGCGCAATGACGGCTATGCTTAGCGAGATGAAGAAGGACAGAAAAACAGAAAGGAAAGAATGGCAAACATCCTTGCGAACCATGAACCTTACTCAATTTAACCTTGCTAGAGAAATGAGAGGCGGGCTAACACAGCTCGAAGCCAGGTTTGAAGAGTTGGAAGCAACTAGGGGGAATGCAGTGGCGCCTCCTCCACAGATACCAAGAGAACCACGAGCGCGAACACGGAAGGCCCAAGGAAGACTGCCAAAGTGAAAGTACCACCTACTTTCAAAGGAGAGCGTGACATTTGAGTTGTGGAAGATTGGTTGTTTCACATGGACCATTACTTCCGTCTGATGAACACTCCTGAGGAAGAAAGAACGGACTTGGCATTAGCATATTTTGAGGGCTACACTACAAACTGGTATCGGATGGCAGGAATGCATTTCCAGACATGGGACGCATTCAAAGCCGCGTTACGAGAGGAGTTCATACCGAAGGATTCACACATGAGATTGAGGACAGAATAATCGGGGCTCAAACAAAAAGGGTCATTGCGAGAGTACCTCAATAAATTTAGACAGAGTGTATGGGTTATTGAAGATATGTCCGAGACGGACAAAACTCATTACCTATTGTCTGGAATGCAATCTTGGACCTGGCGTGCAATAGACAGCTACATGCCCTATCAATTCAACTATTCGAGCGGCTGAAATGGTTTGTGATTATGAGAGCACATTGGCACTAGCTGCTCCCGCAACCTCAACAAGAGTATTTAGTGGATCCAGACCGAGTCCGAGCTTCTTTTCAAGGGGGGACTCAGCTTCAAATGGCAACCAAGCCTCGAGTAGCGTGAGCAAATTCCCAACAAAAACAGGGTTTGGCAACCAAGGCAACAATGGAGGGAACATGTTCTAGAGAAGAAACAATGTTGGACCTTCAGCTAGTCACAGCAACAGCTCACCAACAGTGGGCAGTTCCATGCGTTGCTTCAACTGTCATCAGCAAGGTCACTCTTGGAGGTCATGCCCCAAACCATTGAATAAGCAAATCATGGCTGCCATTGAAAGATTTGATAGGATGGAGAGAGAGGCATTTGATCAAGAAGATGGTGAACAGGATGACGAAGAGGACCCAGAAACGGATTTGACGGAGTCTGACCTGAATGCCTTACAACAGATAGGGGCACTTGCGGCGTATCGTGAACATCCTATGGCGACTCCTACGAGAGGATCCAAGTTATTGTACCTGAAAGGCTGTATTCAAGGCAGGATCATTTACTTCATGGTAGACCTGGGGGCGTCACATAACTACTTGTCAGAAAAACTGACAGAGGAATTGGACATCCAATGTGAAGAAAATGTGACTCCTATTTGTGTGGAGACCGCGAAAGGTACAATGACCACTTGTAGATTGGCAACCAACTTACCAATCTCTCTGGGAACCTGGAAGAATCGACTAACGTTCACAATCTTGAAGATGGATGCCTTCGACGCTATTTTGGGATTAAGCTGGTTTAACGAACATGTGGTGGCCTTCTTGGCAAAAGGGGTTAACCTTGTGTTATTATATAATGGCAGGAGACCTTGTGTCGTCAGAGCTGTGCCAAGGGACCAACTAGAAAAGAACGACACAAATGAACCTGAGCCAACCATTTCTCCCAATCTCATTCACCTATTTAACGAAGGACAACCAACAGTGACAAACCAGCTGACACGGGAACAGATGGAGCCAAAATTGCCTATAGTCTCTACATCAAAGGTGAATTCAAGTGCCGATGCAGAGCTCAAGGAGCTCACCTTATGTGACCAAGCGAAAGCTCACTTCTTTAACGAAGGACATCCAACAGTGACAAACCAGCTGACGCAAGGTCAAATGGAGCCAACATTGCCTGCAGCTTCTACATCAGAGGTGAATCTAAGTGCCGATGCAGAGCTCAAGGAGCTCAACCTGGGCGACCAAACGAAATATCTAGAGTCCTAGGGGACTCATCCAGACGTGCGACAAAAACGACATATCTGAGGCTTAAGGGAGCCATAAATACCTTTTTCTTTCATGTTAATAAAATAAGCCGCATTTCTCATCGAGGAGTAAGACTCAAAGGGGTGACACTCTCTAAGGTCCCAGAGCAAGTTAGAACGTCAAGGACTGAGCCTCCGACCTGTGGTGAGCCAGTCAAGTAGTCACAAGTCATGAGCTAGCTCTGGAGCTCGAGTCATGGCCTAGTTAAGAAAACAAGTTGATTCGGCCGCCGGGACGGCTCCCGGGACCCATGTCCGGGAGCCAGACTGATTCTGCCAGGCTTGCCAGGCTTAATCAACAAAATAAAAACTAAGTCCTAAAAAGCGTGCTTTACCAAAAAGCACTATGTTTCAAACCAGAGGGGGTGCGTCGAATCACAGCAGAACTATAGGGGGAGTCCGGTAGACAGAAACTTGGACAGCTCAACCAGTGCCAGGAATCCAGTCGTCAGGTCTCAGCTCCCTCTACCAGCACGAGCCAGGCACAATGCCCAGCACGTGTTATTGGCCCCGAGACCAGTCAGTCTATGTATGAATGTATCCTCTTCCAAATCTAATAAAGTTGATCCTTGGGATGATTATCATTTCGGTTTCGCCTCCGGGACTGGTCCAAGTGGAAGGACCCTTACTACAACCTTTTTGCATCGCTGGCGCCTAAGGGTCCCTGTCATCGACATGGGGCTTGCCGCTATGCCAATTGGTCAGTTTGGCGACCACTATGCCTTGGATTTCATGTGTAGCTTGTCTTTGCCTTTGGTTACCTTTTGGGGACGGATTCTGAGTTGGCTTTTGGGTTGGTTGGGATTCCAGTTTTCTTAAGTTTGAATGGTTAAGCTTGTTACGTTTTTGAGTTGGCTTTTACGTAAGTGCATGATGGATGAATGTTAGACTTAAGCGCGTGTTGGGGAAACCGCTCAAGTCCCAGCGCCCTTTGAGACGCCGACGCAACAGCTATGTGCCAAATTAAAAAGTTTGAAACGGCCTTACAACTGGCGCTTTTACCGAACACTGAAACCCAGAAGGTAATCAAAGTCAGTTTGAGAAAAATCCCACTTTATTGATAAATCTGAGAAGGTTACATTTCAAGTGTGTGACTGTAGCGCAGGCATCCCAAAGGGAGCCGGGAACCACGACTTAGCTTCCCAGCCTTCAACTCTTGCCATCCAAACCCACTTGACATACAAGCAGCCAACTCGCCAACAACGATCAGACTTAACCAACTTGAAGTTCCGAAAACCAACATTGAGATCCAACCTGGCGCCATGCCAGATCGGGGGTTCCGACGTGGGTGACTTCCCTCCAAGCAAGCCGCCCGACATACATCAAACTTAACCAACTCGAAGCTTCGTTACAAACGAGTAACATCCATTCCAAGCAAGCGGTCTGACTTACATCAGACTTAACCAACTGAAAGCTTCGTCACGAGCGCTAGAAGCCAACCTGGCGCCACGCCAGACTGGACAGCCATAAACAGGTAACATCCACCCAAGCAAGCCATCCAACTCAGCCGACAGGTTAGAGCCCGTTCCCCAAGAGCTTAACCCATTCACGTTCATGCAAGGAACACTCAGAACCACAAGCCGCGACAGATATGGAAACAACCAGTTCTTGGACCAAATGGTCCCGACAGCATACCGCTGGCGCCACGGACCGAATGGTCCCGACGGCATACCGCTGGCGTCCCGGGATACGACCCTCAGCTATGTGCCAAGTTAAAAATTTTGAAAGCGGCCTTACAACTGGCGCTTTTACCGAACACTGAAACCCAGAAGGTAATCAGAGTCAGTTTGAGGTAAATCCCACTTTATTGATAAATTTGAGAAGGTTACATTTCAAGTGTGTGACCGACCCTAGTCTCCGGGGCGCTAGCATGCCAAGGCGAGAGCCATGACAACATTCCAGCAAGCGAGGCTGAGACTTGGTTGGAGCTCGCTGTTGCGCCGGCGCCTCAAAGGGCGCTGGGACTTGAGCGGTTTCCCCAACACGCGCTTAA
Organism: Diphasiastrum complanatum; assembly: GCA_029204225.1. NCBI lineage: Eukaryota > Viridiplantae > Streptophyta > Lycopodiopsida > Lycopodiales > Lycopodiaceae > Diphasiastrum > Diphasiastrum complanatum. Next base: position 91,005 of record MU831841.1, on the reverse strand, counting down.
GTCTAACATTCATCCATCATGCACTTACGTAAAAGCCAACTCAGAATCGTAACAAGCTTAACCATTCAGACTTAAGAAAACTGGAATCCCAACCAACCCGAAAGCCAACTCAGAATCCGTCCCCAAAAGGTAACCAAAGGCAAAGACAAGCCACACATGAAACCCAAGGCATAGTGGTCGCCAAACTGACCAATTGGCATAGCGGCAAGCCCCATGTCGATGACAGGGACCCTTAGGCGCCAGTGACGCAAAAAGGTTGTAGTAAGGGTCCTTCCACTTGGACCAGTCCCGGAGGCGAAACCGAAATGGTAATCATCCCCAAGGATCAACTTTATTAGATTTGGAAGAGGTTACATTCATACATAGACTGACCGGTCTCGGGGCCACCAACACGTGCTGGGCATTGTGCCTGGCTCGTGCTGGTAGAGGGAGCTGAGACCTGGCGACTGGATTCCTGGCGCTGGTTGAGCTGCCCAAGTTTCTGTCTGCCGGACTCCCCCTATAGTCCTGCTGTGATTCGGCGCACCCCCTCTGGTTTGAAACATAGTGCTTTCTGGTAAAGCACGCTTTTTAGGACTTAGTTTTTATTTTGCTGATTAAGCCTGGAAAGCCTGGCAGAATCAGTCTGGCTCCCGGACATGGGTCCCGGGAGCCGTCCCGACGGCCGAATCAACCTGCTTTCCTGACTAGGCCATGACTCGAGCTCCAGAGCTAGCTCATGACTTTGTGACTACTTGACTGGCTCACCACAGGTCGGAGGCTCAGTCCTTGACATTCTAACTTGCTCTGGGACCTTAGGGAGTGTCACCCCTTTGAGTCTCACAGGGCACGCTGGGTGCACCCAAGTCAGCTTTACAACATCCTCCCCTCGTTTGAGAAAGCTGATGTCCTCATCAGGGCCAAACTAGAACCTAAGACTCATGGCACGGGCTTAATTCACCGGCCAGACTTTAGTCACATATACAAGGGCACGGGCTTGATTCACCGGCCAAAGGAAACCAACTGTAAAGCAGAGTAATGATATTGTGTTTTACACCCAGCACAGGAAAAGTGTGGATCTAGTTCACTTACGTAAAACCTGTGTGAAGCTGCTGCACTTAGACATCAAACTGAAGCTCACTCCTCAATGAGAAATGCGGCTTACTTTATTAGCATGAAAGAAAAAGGTACTCACGGCTCTCTTAAGCCTCAAATATGTCGTTGTCGTCGCACATCTGGATGAGTCCCCTAGGACTCTAGATATTTCGTTTGGTCGTCCAGGTTGAGCTCCTTGAGCTCTGCATCGGCACTTAGATTCACCTTTGACGTAGAAACTGCAGGCAATGTTGGCTCCATTTGACCTCGCGTCAGCTGGTTTGTCACTGTTGGATGTCTTTCATTAAAAAGGTGAGTTTTCGCTTGGTCACACAAGGTGAGCTCCTTGAGCTCTGCATCGGCACTTGAATTCACCTTTGATGTAGAGACTATAGGCAATTTTGGCTCCATCTGTTCCCGTGTCAGCTGGTTTGTCACTGTTGGTTGTCCTTCGTTAAATAGGTGAATGAGATTGGGAGAAATGGTTGGCTCAGGTTCATTTGTGCCGTTCTTTTCTAGTTGGTCCCCTGGCACAGCTCTGACGACACAAGGTCTCCTGCCATTATATAATAACATAAGGTTAACCCCTTTTGCCAAGAAGGCCACCACATGTTCGTTAAACTTGCTTAATCCCAAAATAGCGTCGAAGGCATCCATCTTCAAGATTGTGAACGTTAGTCGATTCTTCCAGGCTCCCAGAGAGATTGGTAAGTTGGTTGCCAATCTACAAGTGGTCATTGTACCTTTCGCGGTCTCCACACAAATAGGAGTCACATTTTCTTCACATTGGATGTCCAATTCTCCTGTCCGTTTTTCTGACAAGTAGTTATGTGACGCCCCCAGGTCTACCATGAAGTAAATGATCCTGCCTTGAATACAGCCTTTCAGGTACAATAACTTGGATCCTCTCGCAGGAGTCGCCATAAGATGTTCACGATAAGCCGCAAGTGCCCCTATCTGTTGCAAGGCATTCAGGTCAGACTCCGTCAAATCCGTTTCTGGGTCCTCTTCATCATCTTGTTCACCATCTTCTTGATCAAATGCCTCTCTCTCCATCCTATCAAATCCTTCAATGGCAGCCATGATTTGCTTATTCAATGGTTTGGGGCATGATCTCCAAGAGTGACCTTGCTGATGACAGTTGAAGCAACGCATGGAACTGCCCATTGTTGGTGAGCTGTTGCTGTGACTAGTTGAAGGTCCAACATTGTTTCTTCTCTGGAACATGTTCCCTCCATTGTTGCCATGGTTGCCAAACTCTGTTTTTGTTGGGAATTTCTTCACGCTACTCGAGGCTTGGTTGCCATTTGGAGCTGAGTCCCCCCTTGAAAAGAAGCTCGGACTCGGTCTGGATCCACTAAATACTCTTGTTGAGGTTGCGGGAGCAGCTGGTGCCAATGTGCTCTCATAATCACAAACCATTTCAGCCGCTCGAATAGTTGAATTGAAATCATGGGGCATGTAGCTGTCTATCGCACGTCGGGTCCAGGATTGCATTCCAGACAATAGGTAATGAGTTTTGTCCGCCTCGGACATATCTTCAATAACCCATACACTCTGTCTGAATCTATTGAGGTACTCTCGCAATGACCCTTTCTGTTTGAGCCCCGATAATTCTGTCCTCAATCTCATGTGTGAATCCTTCGGTATGAACTCCTCTCGTAACGCGGCTTTGAATGCGTCCCATGTTTGAAAATGCATTACTGCCATCCGGTACCAATTTGTAGTGTAGCCCTCAAAATATGCTAATGCCAAGTCAGTTCTTTCTTCCTCAGGAGTGTTCATTAGACGGAAGTAATGGTCCATGTGAAACAACCAATCTTCCACAACTCGAATGTCACGCTCTCCTTTGAAAGTAGGTGGTGCTTTCACTTTGGCAGTCTTTCTTGGGCCCTCCGTGGTTCGCGCTCGTGGTTCTCTTGGTATCTGTGGAGGAGGCGCCACCGCATTCTCCCTAGTTGCTTCCAACTCTTCAAACCTGGCTTCGAGCTGTGTTAGCCCGTCTCTCATTTCTCTAGCAAGGTTAATTTGGGTAAGATTCATGGCTCGCAAGGATGTTTGCCATTCTTTCCTTTCGGTTTCTCTATCCTTCTTCACCTCGCTAAGCATAGCCGTCATTGCGCTTGATAAGTATTGCCGCATCTTCACTTCAAAGAGGTCCTGTTGTGCCTCTGGCAAGGGTTCATCTCTTGGTGTAGGTTCAGAAGGGCCACCCATCTCTTCATGGAGGGGCGCCACTGTGGAGTGCATACGCTCTTTCTTTCTCGACTTGGACCTGGTGCCATCTCGATGCATGCGAGAGCTGTATTCTCGAGTCAGCTCTTCTCCGTCCGTCAGTGCTCGTAACTCTTCAAGATGGTCCTCCATTATAGTCAGAGGTGTACTTCCAACAGATTATCGCCTCAATCCTTTTTATATTTGAAACTCTCCCTTCTGTCAGCCGGGCCCCACAGCTCTCTTTTCTTCTTTATTAAATCAGCTTCAATGAAAATATCCCTTCCTCAAACTTAGCACGCCCACATCACCTGAGAGCCAAGTAGGAACCAGGTCATTTGTGTCTAAGCAAGCACACGACAAACGCAACATACCAACCAAAGCAAACACAGAGGATCCCTCTCAAGCCACAAACCCCCCCCTGAGACCGGACGTAGGACCTTTGCCTAGCCGCGCCCACACAAATCTATCACAGAATTAGCCCACGGGGAAACATCCATCCAACCATCCGTGCTTTCACCATTAAGCAGCACATTGCCTCAGTCACGCCCCACCACTTTTTGGTCGATAGCCCTTATAGCTAAACGATCGGCAGCTATCCCGCACCGGCAGCTAACCACCCGTGCTTTACACCCGAATTCGAACAGCATCTCTGTATCAATGGTTAACCCGTACAGTTCGAATATGTCGCCCCGCACCCCACAAGGTACAGACCGTGCTTTCACCTACCTAGGCAGCACTTTGCCTCATCCGTCCTACGTGCAGACAGCGCCAGGCCCGAACCGCGAGAACTGACCGTGCTTACACCTCGAGGGCAGCACTTTGACTCATCAAGTCCCCCGTTCTGCCGACCACCCCAAACGTGGACGCACCCGTGCTTACACTGTGGGCAGCACCTTGCGCAACGGTTGTCCTGACAAATCCCAAAAACGTGGCCATCCCTGTGAGACTTGCGTAGCTGACCGGCTAGTCGGCTCTGATACCACATGTTGCGTCGGCGCCTCAAAGGGCGCTGGGACTTGAGCGGTTTCCCCAACACGCGCTTAAGTCTAACATTCATCCATCATGCACTTACGTAAAAGCCAACTCAGAATCGTAACAAGCTTAACCATTCAGACTTAAGAAAACTGGAATCCCAACCAACCCGAAAGCCAACTCAGAATCCGTCCCCAAAAGGTAACCAAAGGCAAAGACAAGCCACACATGAAACCCAAGGCATAGTGGTCGCCAAACTGACCAATTGGCATAGCGGCAAGCCCCATGTCGATGACAGAGACCCTTAGGCGCCAGCGACGGAAAAAGGTTGTAGTAAGGGTTCTTCCACTTGGACCAGTCTGTAGCGCAGGCATCCCAAAGGGAGCCGGGAACCACGACTTAGCTTCCCAGCCTTCAACTCTTGCCATCCAAACCCACTTGACATACAAGCAGCCAACTCGCCAACAACGATCAGACTTAACCAACTTGAAGTTCCGAAAACCAACATTGAGATCCAACCTGACGCCATGCCAGATCGGGGGTCCCGACGTGGGTGACTTCCCTCCAAGCAAGCCGCCCGACATACATCAAACTTAACCAACTCGAAGCTTCGTTACAAACGAGTAACATCCATTCCAAGCAAGCGGTCTGACTTACATCAGACTTAACCAACTGAAAGCTTCGTCACGAGCGCTGGAAGCCAACCTGGCGCCACGCCAGACTGGACAGCCATAAACAGGTAACATCCACCAAAGCAAGCCATCCAACTCAGTCGACAGGTTAGAGCCCGTTCCCCAAGAGCTTAACCCATTCAAGTTCATGCAAGGAACACTCAGAACCACAAGCCGCGACAGATATGGAAACAACCAGTTCCTGGACCAAATGCTCCCGACAGCATACCGCTGGCGCCACGGACCGAATGGTCCCGACGGCATACCGCTGGCGTCTCGGGATACGACCCTCAGCTATGTGCCAAGTTAAAAATTTTGAAAGCGGCCTTACAACTGGCACTTTTACCGAACACTGAAACCCAGAAGGTAATCAGAGTCAGTTTGAGGAAAATCCCACTTTATTGATAAATCTGAGAAGGTTACATTTCAAGTGTGTAACCGACCCTAGTCTCCGGGGCGCTAGCATGCCAAGGCGAGAGCCATGACAACATTCCAGCAAGGGAGGCTGAGACTTGGTTGGAGCTCGCCCTGAGTCGCAACCCGCACTCCCCTATAGTATTGGTGTGATTCGGCACCCCCCTCATACCAAGCACTCTACCCAAGCTGGTAAAGCACGTTTTTTCTCTCTCTAGGATTATCTCTTTCTAGAAAGTCATTTTCTCTCTCTAGATTTTATTTATCCCCAGGCTTCCTTTAATCATGCCTAGATCGTGTGAAGTGATTGCACATCGATCTGAGCTCTCTGGACTTCGCTAGAACCGATCAAAGATTTTCAGCCATAGGAACTTGGCGCCGGCTGGATTCTGGTCAAAGTAACGCCGGGAGCAGCAGTGGCGCTGCTGGCGCCGGGGACATAGCTGGCGCCGATGGCGCCGCAAGTAAAGCTTGTAAAGGTAGCTTTACAACACAGTCCCGGAGGCGAAACCGAAATGGTAATCATCCCCAAGGATCAACTTTATTAGATTTGGAAGAGGTTACATTCATACATAGACTGACCGGTCTCGGGGCCACCAACACGTGCTGGGCATTGTGCCTGGCTCGTGCTGGTAGAGGGAGCTGAGACCTGGCGACTGGATTCCTGGCGCTGGTTGAGCTGCCCAAGTTTCTGTCTGCCGGACTCCCCCTATAGTTCTGCTGTGATTCGGCGCACCCCCTCTGGTTTGAAACATAGTGCTTTCTGGTAAAGCACGCTTTTTAGGACTTAGTTTTTATTTTGCTGATTAAGCCTGGCAAGCCTGGCAGAATCAGTCTGGCTCCCGGACATGGGTCCCGGGAGCCGTCCCGGCGGCCGAATCAACCTGCTTTCCTGACTAGGCCATGACTCGAGCTCCAGAGCTAGCTCATGACTTTGTGACTACTTGACTGGCTCACCACAGGTCGGAGGCTCAGTCCTTGACATTCTAACTTGCTCTGGGACCTTAGGGAGTGTCACCCCTTTGAGTCTTACAGGGCACGCTGGGTGCACCCAAGTCAGCTTTACAACACTCGCCCTGAGTCGAACCGCGGAAACTGACCGTGCTTACACCTCAAGGGCAGCACTTTGACTCATCAAGCCCCCGTCCTGCCAACCACCCCGACCGTGGACGCACCTGTGCTTACACTGTGGGCAGCACCTTGCACAACAGTTGTCTTGATGAACCCCAAACCGTGGCCATTTCCGTGAGATTCGCATAGCTGACCGGCCAGTCGGCTGTGATACCACATGTAGCGCAGGCATCCCAAAGGGAGCCGGGAACCACGACTTAGCTTCCCAGCCTTCAACTCTTGCCATCCAAACCCACTTGACATACAAGCAGCCAACTCGCCAACAACGATCAGACTTAACCAACTTGAAGTTCCGAAAACCAACATTGAGTTCCAACCTGGCGCCATGCCAGATCGGGGGTCCCGACGTGGGTGACTTCCCTCCAAGCAAGCCGCTCGACATACATCAAACTTAACCAACTCGAAGCTTCGTTACAAACGAGTAACATCCATTCCAAGCAAGCGGTCTGACTTACATCAGACTTAACCAACTGAAAGCTTCGTCACGAGCGCTGGAAGCCAACCTGGCGCCACGCCAAACTGGACAGTCATAAACAGGTAACATCCACCCAAGCAAGCCATCCAACTCAGCCGACAGGTTAGAGCCCGTTCCCCAAGAGCTTAACCCATTCACGTTCATGCAAGGAACACTCAGAACCACAAGCCGCGACAGATATGGAAACAACCAGTTCTTGGACCAAATGGTCCCGACAGCATACCGCTGGCGCCACGGACCGAATGGTCCCGACGGCATACCGCTGGCGTCCCGGGATACGACCCTCAGCTATGTGCCAAGTTAAAAATTTTGAAAGCGGCCTTACAACTGGCGCTTTTACCGAACACTGAAACCCAGAAGGTAATCAGAGTCAGTTTGAGAAAAATCCCACTTTATTGATAAATTTGAGAAGGTTACATTTCAAGTGTGTGACCGACCCTAGTCTCCGGAGCGCTAGCATGCCAAGGCGAGAGCCATGACAACATTCCAGCAAGGGAGGCTGAGACTTGGTTGGAGCTCGCCCTGAGTCGCAACCAGCACTCCCCTATAGTATTGGTGTGATTCGGCACCCCCCCTCATACCTACCCAAGCTGGTAAAGCACGTTTTTTCTCTCTCTAGGATTTTCTCTTTCTAGAAAGTCATTTTCTCTCTCTAGATTTTATTGATCCCCAGGCTTCCTTTAATCATGGCTAGATCGTGTGAGGTGATTGCACATCGATCTGAGCTCTCTGGACTTCGCTAGAACCGATCAAAGATTTTCAGCCATAGGAACTTGGCGCCGGCTGGATTCTGGTCACAGTGGCGCCGGGAGCGGCGCCGGCGCCGTTGGTGCCTGGAGCAGCAGGGGCGCTGCTGGCGCCGGGGATATAGCTGGCGCCGGAAGTAAAGCTTGTAAAGGTAGTTTTACAACATCCACCCCACCTTTATAAAATCTGATGTCCTCATCAGATGTCAGATTAAAGTAAAGGTGTCTCCCAATTAAAATAACTATACATTTAAGCTACTTGGCACAGTACTCAATTTACTGGCCACTTTTTATTAACATTGAAGCTGGCACACCACAAGTCGGAGGCTCAGCTCTTTGTACTGAAAAATTACATAACTTGAAAATATATCTTTGTCTGGGAAAAGCGTAGATTTGATATCGCTTTCGTAAAACCTGAGAACCTTATTAACTGGTGACAGAGGCCTTTCTTTGAAATGTTCGCCCCTGTCGCTTCTGACTTTCGACTTTGGAACTCCTTTGAGCTCCTGATTTGTCCTTGATGCACTTTGTGTTGAGCTCCCTGAGCTCCAGATTTGTTCAGTTCCGCACAGGTATCAAGGCTCCCTGAGCCGAGGGATTAATCGTTTGATTGCCCACTTTATGGTCCACTCCGTGCATTGTTGCTTCTGCACCTTGATTTCTCTCCTTGTCCAAGCCTGATCTTGATACTTTTCCATCTTGGCTCTTTAAGGTAGGCAAAGATTGAGTACTCCGCAATGCACCTCTCACTTAGCTTGAAGTAGCTCTTTGAATCAGCCCAAATGTAACCATTGACCTCGTGGAAAGCCAAAGGGTCGCACCAGTTTGATCCGCATCCGAACTATCTCTTCGCGTTTGTTTGAAGCACCATGTCCGTCGCGCAAAACTTGACTTTCACAATTCCATCACTGGTTAGTTGCCTCACAGTCAAAACAAGAAGTGTACATCGAGCTTGGCTTCAAGTAGCTCTCTTTGAATCAGAAACATGCACCCAGAGTTTGCACTAATCCGATCTCAACGCGAACTGTCCCTTAGCGTCCGTTCGAAATACCAAGTCTTTCATGCAAGACTCAACTTTCACAGTTCCTTCATTGATCAGCTGCCTTACACGTAACACAAGCCAGCGTACTCATATGTTTCCTCATCATTGCTGGTCCAGAGAAAGCCTATAACAAACTTTCCTTTCCACAACAAAAGCTTGTCAACTTATTAGGTCCAAAGTTCGCCAGTCTCCTCGTGTGAGTATGGTTAGGTCACCTTGAATTTGCCCCCATTTTGATCAACTTTCATTCAAAATTTGCCCCAAGAGAGAGGTGTGTGTGATAGTTCCCCTCCACTTAATAAATCAGCCGATCGGACTTAGAGTAGAGTTCTTCGGACAAAAAGCCTTTCCAACACCTTGCTTCCCATCTGCTAGGATTATGGCTCGATCCAACTTGTTGCCAATCTCTGAAGAGGATCCTAGTCTTTTCCCCTTTGAGGAAAAACCCAACTGATACTGGATATCACCCATGCTCAGTGAGTTTCAGTTCCGAAGGTGGCCATCCCAAAATGAAGACCAACTGCTATAGAAGATCTCCCCTGAAATTACTCTTTCCAACTTTTGACTTCCTGCTTGCGTCTGGTGGGCGTTGTCGCAAATGAAACTAACCCAAGAAACAGGCTAGCCATCCATCCTTTGCAAACATTGAGTCGTTTCGTTGTCGTTCACGTGTGAGTACTTGAACTGCAAATCCGCCCCACAGATTCTGTAGTCCTCTTTGTTTGATGGTATCAGCCTTCAAAAGAAAAGGTTCCTTCTCGAGCCATCAGCTCCTTGTATCACAAGCAATCATGCAAACCAGGCAAAGCACGAGTACTAAGACTCACCACGAATACGTACAAGTAAGACACTCAGGCAGGTTTACTAACAAGTAACAAAGACAAGGTCCCCCTTTGAGATGGTCCTGCCAACGGACCTTTGTCTGGCCGCGCCCATACAAATCGATCACAGAATCAGCCCACATAGGACACCCCTCCAACCATCCGTGCTTTCACCATTAAGCAGCACATTGCCTCAGTCACGCCCCACCACTTTTTGGTCGATAGCCCTTATAGCTAAACGATCGGCAGCTATCCTTGAATATACCACCCCCGTGGACGCACCCGTGCTTTCACCGTCAGGCAGCACATTGCCTCAGTAACGCCCCCACCAAATCTAGTCGATAGCCCTTATAGCTAAACGATCGGCAGCGTACCCCCCAATCGTGGACGCACCCGTGCTTAACGCCCCCACAAAATTTGGTCGATAGCCCTTATAGCTAAACGAATGGCAGCTATCCTTGAATATACCAACCCCGTGGACGCACCCGTGCTTTCACCGTTAGGCAGCACATTGCCTCAGTAACGCCCCCACCAAATTTAGTCGATAGCCCTTATAGCTAAACGATCGGCAGCATACCACCCAAATCGTGGACGCACCCGTGCTTTCACCGTTAGGCAGCACATTGCCTCAGTAACGCCCCCACCAAATTTGGTCGATAGCCCTTATAGCTAAACGAACGGTGGTCATCGTGAATATGTCACCCCGCACCCCACAAGGCACAGACCGTGCTTACACCATCCTAATGGCAGCACATTGCCTCATCTGTCCTACGTGCAGACGGCGCCAGGCCCGAACCGCGGAAACTGACCGTGCTTACACCTCAAGGGCAGCACTTTGACTCATCAAGCCCCCGTCCTGCCAACCACCCCGACCGTGGACGCACCCGTGCTTACACTGTGGGCAGCACCTTGCACAACAGTTGTCTTGATGAACCCCAAACCGTGGCCATTTCCGTGAGATTCGCATAGCTGACCGGCCAGTCGGCACTGATACCACATGTAGCGCAGGCATCCCAAAGGGAGCCGGGAACCACGACTTAGCTTCCCAGCCTTCAACTCTTGCCATCCAAACCCACTTGACATACAAGCAGCCAACTCGCCAACAACGATCAGACTTAACCAACTTGAAGTTCCGAAAACAAACATTGAGTTCCAACCTGGCGCCATGCCAGATCGGGGGTCCCGACGTGGGTGACTTCCCTCCAAGCAAGCCGCCCGACATACATCAAACTTAACCAACTCGAAGCTTCGTTACAAACGAGTAACATCCATTCCAAGCAAGCGGTCTGACTTACATCAGACTTAACCAACTGAAAGCTTCGTCACGAGCGCTGGAAGCCAACCTGGCGCCACGCCAGGCTGGACAGCCATAAACAGGTAACATCCACCCAAGCAAGCCATCCAACTCAGCCGACAGGTTAGAGCCCGTTCCCCAAGAGCTTAACCCATTCACGTTCATGCAAGGAACACTCAGAACCACAAGCCGCGACAGATATGGAAACAACCAGTTCTTGGACCAAATGGTCCCGACAGCATACCGCTGGCGCCACGGACCGAATGGTCCCGACGGCATACCGCTGGCGTCCCGGGATACGACCCTCAGCTATGTGCCAAGTTAAAAATTTTGAAAGCGGCCTTACAACTGGCGCTTTTACCGAACACTGAAACCCAGAAGGTAATCAGAGTCAGTTTGAGGAAAATCCCACTTTATTGATAAATTTGAGAAGGTTACATTTCAAGTGTGTGACCGACCCTAGTCTCCGGGGCGCTAGCATGCCAAGGCGAGAGCCATGACAACATTCCAGCAAGGGAGGCTGAGACTTGGTTGGAGCTCGCCCTGAGTCGCAACCAGCACTCCCCTATAGTATTGGTGTGATTCGGCACCCCCCTCATACCAAGCACTCTACCCAAGCTGGTAAAGCACGTTTTTTCTCTCTCTAGGATTTTCTCTTTCTAGAAAGTCATTTTCTCTCTCTAGATTTTATTGATCCCCAGGCTTCCTTTAATCATGGCTAGATCGTGTGAGGTGATTGCACATCGATCTGAGCTCTCTGGACTTCGCTAGAACCGATCAAAGATTTTCAGCCATAGGAACTTAGCGCCGATGGCGCCGGAAGTAAAGCTTGTAAAGGTAGCTTTACAACAGTGACCGACCCTAGTCTCCGGGGCGCTGGCATGCCAAGGTGGGCGCCAAGACAACATTCCAGCAAAGGAGGTTGAGACTTGGTTAGAGCTCGCCCTGAGTCGCAACCCGCACTCCCCTATAGTATTGGTGGGATTCGTCACCTCCCCCATAGACTAGTTGCTTGTGCCCATCGTTGACAGGCAATGGCGGATGTCCTTCGATGGCGAACGTGAAAGCGTGTGCGTGCATGCGTGTGTGTGCATGTCCTAATGTGTGTGTGTGTGTGTGTGTGTATGCGCGCGCATGCGAGTGTGTATGTGCATGTGCATGTGTGTGTTGTGTGTTTGCCATGTGTGTGTTTATGGAGGGTGTGTATGTGTGTATTTGTGTGTATCGGATCTGTCATCAGTTCTGATAGTTTAGTAACCATCGGATATAGCATCGGCCTTAGGATTTAGGGTCCAAATGACGAATGATGTCCCTACATAGACCTGTATAGCCATGAGCCTTTCCCAACTTGAATCCTAGCTATTTGTGAGTGCTCTTTAACACTTACTACAAAGGTATGCACACAATCATTTATCTATCTCCAGCGCACCCCCTTCATCAGCCTCCATCGCTGCTTGATAGAACACTCCATCGCTGATCTGCCAGTAACTTTTGAAATCAACTTAGTGGCAGTGTGGCAATCACTATAGACCCGCACTTGTTCAAGAAATGGCGTTTCTAGTAACCTCTACTGGTTTGATCCTAGAGGGGTTGACGTGCTAGGGGTTCATGAATGGATCGGGTATGCACATGCCTATAGGATCATCTTTCTTTACTCTCTCTCTCTCTCTATGGACACGGAGAAACAAAAAGAGAAATTCTTGGGATTTTAAAGATTCTTGAGGAATAAAGGACAAATCAAGATTAAGTTTTTGGATAATCTTGAGGAAGAGTGAGAAAAGATTTTTTTTTTTATATTCTTCTTAGAGTCTTCTTTTTCATTCTTTCATCGATCCATTATTTCTTCCTTGGAAAGCTTTGTTCGATTAATGAATGCTCTTTCAGTGGCTCACAATCTCCCTTAAACTTTTGATTTTGTTAGTGATGTGGGATGTATGGTATGAGTCAGAATTCTCGAATGCAAAAGATCTTCACCAAAATCCTGAGACACCTTCCTAGGCGTCCTGGATCGAGCCCTTCACATTTGAAGGGCAAGATCATCAACATCTGTTCTCTCAAGTTTATGATCCAATCATTGCAGACACATGCTCCTCTAGTCTTGGAGATGTTGAAAAGATATTTTGGCAATATTAATGCTCATATGGTTTCATAATGTTTCATTTATATAGAGTGTCGTGTGTGTCTATGTGCATGCATGGTGTGTGTGTGTTTGTGGGGGGGGGGGGGGGGGTTGTTGTTTATTTTATTTTATTTTGGAGGGGGGGTTTCCTTTATTTTTTTGTTTTGGGCCGGCATCTTGACTCCATTATTTTTATTTTTATTTTATTTTCATGTGTGTGTTTGGAGGGGGATGGGGCTGGAAGAGGTTTTTGCAGTGTTTGGGAAAGCCGACATAATCAAGAATGGAACTGACATCTTTTCTTAAAAATTGACATTCGAAAAATTTTGTAAGATTTTTTATGCAATAAATCTCAAGTTTTATATGGGCACACCGGCAAGTAGAAGCATATTGCCCATTAGAAGCTGAAAAACTCCTTAACGTATGGTATTTTTGAAGGAAACCTCAAAAATATGTCCCGAACACCGGATCCCCAACTATTTTTCCAAGCATGGGAGCTTCGAGTTACCTTGTTGTTGTTGTCTTTTTATTCGAAGGGGGGTTTCTTTTAATTTCTTTCTTCGGGGCACCTCAACTCCTTCATTATTTTTAATTATATTTTATTTTCATGTGTGTGTTTGAAGGGGGGGTGGGGGTGGAAGAGATCCCCGCAATGTTGAGAAAATCAACATAATTCAAGAATTGAATGGCATCATGTCTTAAAAATTTTCAAAAAAAATTGTAAGATTTTTTATGTCATAAATCTCAAGTTTTATATGGGCAAACCTGCAAGTAGAAGCACATCTCCCATTAGGAACTAAAAATTTCCTTTAACATGTGAGATTTTGTTGGGAAACGAAAAATTCCTTTAACATATGAGATTTTTGAGAGAAACCTCAATAAGGTGTCCCGAACACTAGATCCCCAATCATTAGCTATTTTTTTTAGTATGTATGTGTGTTAAGACCATCACACATTGTACTCGGTGGGCTTGGGTACAAAGGATATCCCACCTTGGGTACAAAGGACAGCCCACCTTGGGAATATATTAGTTTAAAATACATTCAATAAACACTTTTTGAAAGTGCGGGAAACTTGGTAGTCGAGTTTGAGAGAGATTCAAATTTGAACTTTGGGTACATTGAATCTAGTTCCAAAATAGTAGGGTTTTTCATATTGGAGGGAAAGCCAAGTGGCAAAGTAAGGTTTGGACCTATTCTATATTTTTGTAACTCGTGGAAAAAATTATCTTCTCTCTCTCATTTCATCATTATACATGGTTTTCTTTGGGTTCTACTACTCATTGGTGCACTCTCTTGATGATATCTTGCAATCTTGTGTGTAGAATGTTCACATTTTGCTATTTTTGGTTCCACACATGTGAAATACAGTAGGGTACTATAATTTTACAGACAGCAACTATATTTTATGTTTTGGTTCATGTTTGATCAGTATCTCTTAGAGTTTGCATTTCATTTTGTATGTAGATGTTGATTTTTCTACATTGGCAGGATTGTTGGTTTGCTCCTTTTTATTACCAAAGATCAGGGACATGGATTGGACCTTGAATGATTTGAAATCCTTAACATGGTATCAAAGCTATTGTGTTTCAGGTTATGAAAGTATCAGCCATCTTTAGTGTAGTGGGTTTCTTTCCTTGCCTAACCTCAATCCAAGATCTAATCAATCTAGCATCAAGAGATGAAGTTAGTTGTCACGCATAGATTCGTTCTCATGAAAGCGATATTATAGTTCAGATTTCAGCATGAATGGAAGATCCAAATCTAACTCTAACATCCATTAACCCTAAGCATTAACACTACATCCACTAACACTAGATCCACAACAAAGATAGCTTACTCTTTCTCTCTCTCTCTCTTTCTCCCTCATAAAAAGTATAATAACATGCAATCCCAATAACAATCAGATCCAAAAATTAATAAATCCAAAGAAAGCATGAGAGAGGGAGGAAAAGTGATAGAGAGCAAGGACATTCATCAATCCATTTCACAAGAGAACCAATCTGCTTTATTGAAATGAGGAAATGAACATGTGTAGGAACTCGAGTTGGTCCCTTTTTATAGTAGAGAGGAGGACCCTGGCCTCTGAATCCTATTGGTCCATTTCTGCCTCCCTAATTATTCAAATTTAAAAAAGAGTGGGAACCATCCAAATTGGAGAGAAACCCAACTTTATTCACTAACTTGACATTTAGGCCCTACAACATTAAAAGTCCCGCAAAAAGGCCTAAAGTCCTTTTATTGACTTGTAACTAATCAAATAACTATGTGACCATCGGGTTGGACTTACACACGCAAGGTGCCAAATCCCTCTCACTTATTAACTAGGGTTAGGATTGCCTTGCGATCTGCAAACCCTCCAACAGTATCCCCCATCGAAACTGGTGGCGGTCCCACGACACATGCGAGATGCAGTTATTGGGGACTTTTTATTGGCTTCGCGACGAATCTTTATTAAATGATACTGCACCTTCTCCATAAAATCAAGTCGGGCAGTGTTAAAATCCAAATTATGTGGCAAAAAACAACGATGAGCTCCAGCAATCCACTTTGAGGTTGTCCATGACGTGAAGCGAGATTCTCAGGAGCCTCCCATCAACCAATTGAATTGTACACCAATAAGGGAATTAATTCGATCATTTGGAGTAGCAACAATACTTTAGATTGCAACATCACACCATGGAACATGGAAACATGTTGAGAGAACAGTCCTACCAGAATCTCAATACAACTTAATCATACAAATTATCGTCACATTGTAGCTCTATTAGTAATAACCTTGCACAAAACATTAAATTTGTCTAGCTTTCCAAGTTGATAGTATTAAGTAGATCGATAAATGTTTGCATTCAGAATATTTTAGAAGCTATTTGCATCATCAATTTTTTTGCCCAGTTTGATTTCTCAATTGCATATTGATTATGATTTATGACCACCAACCATTTTCCTCTTCATATGATATAATAACACAAATTTAAAAAGTTTTATAGAGTGTAATTTGTATATTTTCACTACATAACAACATTTTATCAAGGCTTTATGCAATCAACAACTATGATGGTCTTGTTGCCTATTCGTGGCATGTCCTCCATCTTCTTTCTACATTCTCCGGCAATGTGTACTGTAATATTACAATAATAGCAAACAAGGTCATGCTCCTCCCTTTCCACATTCTTGCTTCTGTCCAAGGTTAAGTTAAGCTAGCTTTCCCATTAATGCATATTCATCACTAGAAAACATGTTCTTTCTTCATTCTTCTTCCTGGAGCAACCTTTGAGTGACATAGCCCATCTCCACGTCTTCAACCTTGCATCCTTCCAGAATTATTATCAGTGGTTCGTAAGACGTTGGTATACTTCCCAATATAGTGAAAACCAGGTGCATTCTTTCCACCGGCACTCCTACTGCTTCTAGTTGCCTAGCCAACACTTTCATCTTTTCCAAATGCGTGCTCAGTGACTCCCCTTCTGCCATTCTTGCATTGGCCAACTTTATGCATTAAAGTTTCCATCATAAGGCCTCATGTCAAGAAACCAACATGGGCCTTATGCCCTCACGCATGATTCCGGCTTATAACTAACTTTCAAAGGACCCAAATAGAGCTTACCTAGACCACATAACTAGGTTATGAAATGCTAACTAACAAACTCACAAAATGTGTTGAATGACAACAATGTCATAATAGTTCATAGGACATTACATGAAGATAGCATGGTAAAAGTTTTTGATACAGATGATTGTAACATCCTAATCTATAGCACTGTATCAACCAACACTCAGACGATTTCAGAGCTACAAAATAGTTTCTCAGATCGTAAATTCCTTGATGAAGGTTTTAGAACATAAAGAATCTAGTGCTGGTCATGACCACCACCATTAAGAGCTTCATAATTGTCTGATCTCCACAATCGTAATCAACCTTTTGAATGAATTTTTCTGAGCACGACATGTTAGGTTCTATTGTTCTCTAATTTAATCTAACATGAAAATTTCATGTCAACCAATTCACATTTCAAGAAGGAAGATTGATGGAAATCACAATCTTAGTGCCACCGCAATTTCTCACGTTTTGGTCTCATGAAGTTACAAGAAAAATATTCATGCCTTCAATATTGATTTTTAGATACTTGAAAACATTTATCCAAATTAGTGGAGGGAATTGAGAAATATAGAGCAGTAAAACGTAAAGTTATATGTCCTTTGATCATCAAGCTTGCTTGCTGATTGTTTACAGTATAAGTTCATTTAGCAGTTCCATGAAATGAATTTCTTGATGTGTCTACATGGTAATTGTTTATAGTTAAAGCAAAGCGTGTTTTGCGTACATTTTAGCTAACAGATAGTCATTGCATGGTGATATGAAGGCCTAGAAATGCCTATATACGAATGTTTCAGTAGATTTGCTAGCTGATTGCAAAATAATTTTCTAAACTGGTGAAGAGTACCTGCCTTTCTCAAATTACAATGCTTTCCACATGCAATTTCTTCCAAAAATCTTGAGAGCAAGAGCCAAAAACTAGAGTAGGCACCTAGTACTCTAGATATCATTCCAAACTATGTGGGCTAAAGCAAGGACTAGTCTCCCATGGATCTACATTGCAGGTGTATTTATTGATCCCATCATGTTTTCGTAAGTGGATTTCGTCATATTTTGAGGCTGCATTTGTACAAGGTAGAGCTAATGAAAGCCCGCATCAAGCATTTTTGGATAACTTATAAACTCATATAACTCATCGGAGGAAAACTTGAAGGTGCTCATCCATGAGATCGTTGCGCATTAAAGAAGCTTCATGGCCACATGCAAGCACACAAAATAGCCTAAATTCGGACGAGGATCATTCTCCTCATTTGTCCAAAGCACTGAGCACTACCCTGCATTTCATGAATCAAAATAACAGAGAATTCATTCCCAAGAACCACCAACCGCCTTTGGGATAATTGTTTGTCAAGCTGTTTTTAGGGTTACTCATAAGCTGGCAAAGTCGGTCAGCCAAAAATGCGAGAAAAACAAAAAGGCCGAAAAGGTGAAGGTGCCTTTAAAATGATTTCTATGGTATTCTGGCCCCTTGGCCAATGTGTCGCATTTTTCGGTAAGGAGCGAAAAAGGCGAAAAAGATGAAGGTGCCTTAAAAATGATTTCTAAGGTATTCTGGCCACTTGGCCAGTGTGTCGTATTTTTTGCTAAGGAGAGAAAAGGCGAAAAAGGCGAAGGTGCCTTAAAATGATTTCTAAGGCATAGAAAATCTCAAAGGGGAAAAATGTGAAGGCTTGAAAATATGTTGTTGGCTTCGGTTTTTCAGGATGCTCATCACTTGAATGATTTGTTTAAGGCTGAGCATAAGAAATCTAACACTCCCTCTTAATGTGGATCCGGTCTGCTGCCATGTAATTTGTTTTGCAGAAAATCAATACTACTTTCTTACTATGCATTTTCTCTCTAAGGTAGTGATACCTGATTTCTATATGTTTGCATCGAGAGTGAAATCTTGGATTGAGAAATAGTGTTATTGTGCTTTGATTGTCACAATAGATTGTTGTAGGAAGTGGTTGTGCAAAATTGAGGTCTGCAAGCAGTTTCCTAAGCCAGATCGCCTCTTTGGTTGCATTTGTGGCAACTATGTATTCGGATTCTGTTGATGATATACTGCTTCCGGCTGTTCCATGAGATTGGGCCTTGGTTGTATAAAAATACAAATTCAGAAGTTGATTTTATGGTGTCGACATCTCCTGCCCAATCTGCATTTGTGTAGGCTTCAAGGATGTTGGCAATTTGGCTGCATCCATAGCAGATGTTGAGAGTTGGCGTTGCTTGAATTACTTCATGACCTTTGTTAGCGCTTTCCAATGAGCTATGCCTAGATTTGACAAGAATTGGTTGAGTGTACTGATTGAATACGCAAGGTCTGATCGTGTGCAGATCATTGCGTACATCAGTGAGCCGATGATGGATTGAAACGGGTAGCGCTTCATCTTCTCCTTTTCTACCTCAGTTTGAGAAGACTGTTTCTTTGATAGCTTTAATCCAGAGTCGAGTGAAAAGAGACTAGGTTTGCAGTTGGCCATTCCATACATTTCCAGCATGTTTTTGAGATATCATTGCTGATTGATGAAGATCAGTCTGCTGGGTCAATCTCATTGGATTTGGATTCTGAGATAGTAGTGTGCACCCATGTCAGTCATCTTGTATTCCTGGGCCAACATGCATTTTGTATCCTTCATCAGATTCAGATTATTACTGAATAAGAGTGTATCATCTACGTAGAGAGTGATGATGATGAAGTAATCTGATACAAACTTGAAATAGACATTCGAGTCTTCTGAGTTTGAAATGAAACCATTCTCTATCAGAAATGTGTTGATCTTTTGGAACTAGGCTCTAGGTGACTGTTTTAGCCCATAGAGCGCCTTGTGGATTTTGCATACAAGGTGTTGTTACTTGCCATTGAGTTCGTATCCCTCTGGTAGATTTTTTCTTCGATGGTTCCATTGAAAAAAACGGTCTGGACATCCATTTGGTGGACTTCAAGGTCTGTCGCGGCTGCAAAGGAGAGGAGTAGGCAGATCGATGCATGTTTGATGACTGGGCTGAAGGTTTCTGAATAATCTAGATCTGAAATTTGGAAAAAGCCTTTGGTGACTAGCCTGGCCTTGTAACGATTTAGTCTTCTTTCAGCGTCATACTTTGCTTTGAATATCCATTTTTATGGAATTGGTTTATGATCTTTTGGCAGCTCAGTGAGTGTCCATGTTTGATTCTCCATAAAAGAATCAAACTCGGTGTCCATTGCTGCTTTCCAATGTTCAGCATCAGAGTAGACATTGCCTCAGCAACTGTGTTTGGTTCCTGCATGAAGTAGCAGGCCGGATCATCCATAAATTTGGATGGAGGCTGTCTGGACCTGTTCAATCTTCTAGGTTGAACTTCGGTCCTCTGATAGTCAAGAAAGGTATCAAACCAATTCGGGATCTTTGAGTTCTACATCTTCTTCGATCTCCTATGAGTTTGAGGTCTTTGAGTTCGAGGTCCACGTCATCCACACTGCCCTATCCGACGCAGACCACGTTACAGTTCACTTTAGTACCTTTTAGAAATTGCGTTGTTTCATGCTCGTTGCCCACATAGTCTTGTAACTGTTTTCATGTGTATATACATAACGGCAATTCACGAGCATAAATATATAGATGTAAGATGATTATGAACGTAGAGAAGAGTGAATCAAAGTTTCTGCGTGAACTCCATTATGTCTTAATTATCTAATTCCTTAGAATCAGAGATATCTGAGAGAGTGAAAGCTATTCAAGAAATAGAGATAGTTATTTAATCTAACTAGCACATAGTGCACCACTATTGTGAACCATTCTTGGGCACAGGATTGTGATCTGATCATTGTATTCACAATAATCTTAATTCAGATTCTCTATTTTCTTATGTGTATTCTGTGAAGGATTTCAGATCATTCAAGATCCAATCCATGTCCCAAATCTTTGGTTACAATAAGGAGCAAACCAACAATCCTGCCAATGCAGAAAAATCAGCATCTACATACAAAATGAGATGCAAACTCTAAGAGATATTGATTAAACATGAACCAAAACATAAAATATATTTGTTGTCCTTACAAGAACAGTACCCTACTGTATTTCACACCAAAAATAGCAATAAATGATCATTCTACACATAGAATTGCAAGATAACACCAAGATAGTGCACCAATGAGTAGTAGAACCCAAAGAGAACCATGTATAATGATGAAATGAGAGATAGAAGAGAGAAGATGTGTCTCTCCACGAGTTACATCCTTTTATAGAGTTTTCAAACCCTACTTGGCCACTTGGCTTTCCCTCCAAAATGTAAAGCCTACTATTTTTGGGTCTAGATTCAATGTACCCAAAGTTCAAATTTGAATCTCTCTCAAACTTGACTACCAACTTTCCCACACTTTCCAAAAGTGTTCATTGAATGTATTTTAAACTAATATAACTTCAAAAAGTTTATCTCTAAGTCTAAAATGAGTTTTGGCCTCTTATTGACAATTTACCAAAATGTAACTAAACTAGACTAAACTAGTTGAAATCTCTCACACTCCCTCTTCAACTAGTTTTGGCATAGTTTTGACAATAGAACTTTGATCCAACTTTAGAATGATCTCCATACTAAGTATAGATCTTCTTTCTAAGGTAGTAAAGTATCTTTCATAATTGATATAGAGAATAGTGTCCAAATTGGATGCTTCACTATTTCTTACATCAATTTTACACATCAAGATATAACTAGAACATGAAGAACCAAATAGAATGTGAATGAAATGATTCCTCCATGTTTCAAACTTTGAACTCTCTGGAAAATCACAGCAACCAAACAATAAATGTGAGTGATGACCATTTGCTTGCTTGTCTCCTCCAACTTTGTCTTTTCTTGATATGTCTCCACCATAAAACTCCATGAATGAGCCTCCATCTCCATCTTGCCACAAGAAACCATCAAACCTTGGAAATCCATGAGTAGGTGAGTACATACATGATGCAAATCTAGCACCACATGACTCCATAAACCAAGTAGTTTGCACTAGTCCATCTTCAAGATCTACTTGACACAAGAAAATGACCATGAATTCACCAAAAATTGACAATCTCCAAGTATTGGCACCAAGTAGCTCAACACTTGAGAACTTAGCCATGGATGAGTGACATAATGAACCTCCAATAACTTCATTTCCATCAGCAAAGCCAGCCAAGAATGCTAGTACAACTCCAACAATAAGATATTGCAAGACAATGTAGCTAGTTTGTCCATATCTTGACAATTTGCACACATCCACATGAAATAGCTCAAACATGAGATAGAACAAGTAAAGTAAACTTGAAAAACACTTCCTTGCTGCTCCTTTGACCTTACTTGAGTCTTCAATAAGCTGCAAAAACATATCCATAACATCTTTGCCAAATAACCTTCCTTTGATGCTCTTGACTAGCTCCAAATTGCCACCTTTCCTTTTGTGTCGTTGAAGCCCTTTGAGACCAACCTCTTGATCTTCCTCTTGACCATCAAAGTCATTGAACAAACTTTGTTTTCCAGATCCGTTACTTGCTTTTCCAGTATGAAAACCATGAGAACCAATATCCACTTGGATAGCATCATCTACACAAGAAAATTCTCTAAAACATGTGAGTAAAGCAAAATGAGTCGCTTCCACTTGCTTACCTTTGTTTTGATAATAAAAGATATCAAAGATATGAATATCTTCAGACTTGAACCTCTGAAAATACTCCCTCTCAAACATGTGATCTATATCCAACAAGATCTCATCAATGCTTGATCTCGAATTTCCACAAAGGTTAGTGAAAACAATGTCACCAATGTCACCATCATAATCAAAAGATAGATTCCAAACTTTCCATCCAAAATGAAGTAGAGTAGGTGAAGATGAGTATCAAACCTAAGAAATCCAGCCCTCTTGAGTCCATAACAAACCTCAATAAGCTCTCCAATGAGATCTCCCTTGTCTTGAAGAAATTGCCTCTCGATTTGTTCCATGTAGTCTTCTCCAACCAACCTTTTGCCATCTCGATCATGAGTGAGATCCATGCCTTGGATCTTCCCAAGAACCAATCTTCCATTGCTCTTTCCTTCATAAGACTCCCTCTTAATGATTGTATCATAAGAAGTAGAAACCTCAAAGACATTAGAAGCCATGAAAAAAATGATTAGTACCTTCAACATAAGGATGATTGAAGTACTCTCTTTCTTCAAACAAGAACTTCTATTCAATGTTTTAGGTAATGAATAATATGATAATGATTCTTCCTCACTATCATTCACAATGACATCATTCAAAGTACATCCTACTTTGAACTCTTCACATACTTCTCTTCTTCTTGACTTGTGACTATCTCCCTCACTAAGTCTCTTGATAGAACCATTTGATGTACTCTCTTTATAAAGACATGTGACTCCACTTGCTGGAAAAATGACTTTCTTGGAATCATAACAAAAGAATGTAGAAGAACCACCTCCTTCATGCATGCACCTAGCAACATCCTTTTCCATATGATCAAAGAAATCATTAACAACAATCTTTTCCAAGGAAGAACCTTCACCTCCATTGATGAAGTTAGCTCTTTCCTTACCTTTTGCATGCTTGCACTTGCCATGAAAAACCTTTGAAACACCATCATTATCCTCAAGACTAGCCAAGTTAGCACAAAGATGAACATCTCCAAGAAGCATATTAGATCTTGACCTAGATCTAGCATAAGGAAGCTTGTTAGACTTTGCATAAGATCCACCAATCTTATTGATGCTAAAAGGTAACTTTGGAAAGTTAAGACCAATCTCCTTTTCCATTCCATCCTTTTTGTTAGCCATAACAAAAGCATCAAGCTTGAAAAGTCTACCTTGTCTATTGCCCCTAGCAACCAAGATTTCTTCTTTTGTAATGAAACAAGCATCACCACCAAACTTTACCATGTATCCTTTCTCTATCATTTGACCAACACTTAGCAAATTCTTTGAAAGTGAAGGAATGTAAAGAACACCATCAAGTCTTGCTTTCCTATTAGTAGAGAGACAAATAGGAATTGAACCAATACCTTCAATCACATACTCACCACCATTGGCCATGTGAATTGCTTTTTTGGCTCCATCATAAGTGACCAAAGAAGTAAAGAACTCCTTGTGACTAGTCATGTGTGAACTAGCTCCACTATCAATCCACCATGAATCTTTGTCACCTTCACTTGATATTGGACTTGATGAACACATCAAAAGAGAATCACCACCACCTAGACCCTCATCATTAGTAGTAAAGTTGATTTGCTTGCTACCTTCATCTCTTTGCTTCTTCAAACATTCATTTGAAAAATGCCCTTTGATTCCACAATAAAAGCATTTCAACTTAGACTTATCTTTCTTTTTGCCAAAAGAGGAAGTATCACCTTGATCTTGCCCTTTAGACCACTTGCCTTTGCCTTTGCCCTTGAACTTGCCTCTGATGAACATAGCCTCCTCTTCACAATGAGATGTTGATATAGATCCACCTCCTCTTGATTGAAGCCTATACTCCTCATTCACCAAGATCTCTTGCAAATCCACAATACTTGGAAAAGTCTTTTGAATAGCAAAACTTTGAACAAGATTAGCATGATCATCCAACAAGCCATTAAGTATAACTTGAACAAGTTCTACCTCCTTAATGCTTTCATCAATACATGCTAACTCATCATTGAATGCTTTAACCCTCAAAACAAAAGCATGAGTACTCTCTTTCTTCTTTTGCAAACTTTGAAAGATTTGCCTCCTAAGAGTAAGCACTCTTGATGTAGACTTGGATTCATAAAGCTTCTTCAAAGCTTCCCAAGCCTCCAAAGATGATATGCACTTACCAACTTCCTTGAGAAGTTCATTGGTAACATTCATCTTAATCATGTGTAGAGCTTTCTTTGCTCTCTTGTCATACCTCACTTGATCTTGTTGAGTTGCTGGTCTCTCCTCCAAACCTACAACAATCTCCATCAACTCATTCATCTCCAATAAGGACTCCATCCTCACCTTCCAAGTAGAATAGTTGATTGAGGTAAGCCTATCATTGCTCTCTAACATACATCCACCACTTGTAGCCATGTTGAAGTGACCTGATCTTCTCTTTCAACCTGTTCCAATGCACAAAGCACTCTCTTGAATGTCAAAAAATGAACTCAAGAAAAAATCACAAAGATATGGAACCTCTCAAATCTCTTCTAGCACTTCTAACTAGAAAATCAACACATAGAATAGTGAAATCTTGATCAACCTATGATCTATCCTCAATCTAATGATTCGGCCACTTACTAAGATTGAAATACACTCAAATGAAGTTCAGTAACCTCACAAACTAGAGATCTAATCAAAATTAGGGTTTTGACAAAATAACAAAAAATTGAATATCTCAAATTCTACATGCAATTTCTAAAAACTTGGTATATCTTCTTGTAGACTCCAATGAGACCTTCCTAATGCACCAAATATCATCTAAATCCAGTAAACCAAGTGTGAAATTATAATTGATCAAGTATATAACCCTATATTGAGTTTTGACCTACAAAAAATCAATTCTACACATGCAAAAATGCTGATTTTTGAGTAGAGATCAATCTAGCATGCTCTAGCATTGGTACTCCTCCAAATCCTTGCTAAAGATGGTTGATCCTTTCATAACCTGAAACACAAGAGCTCTGATACCATGTGAAGGATTTCAGATCATTCAAAATCCAATCCATGTCCCAAATCTTTGGTTATAATAAGGAGCAAACCAACAATCCTGCCAATGCAAAAAAAATCAGCATCTACATACAAAATGAGATGCAAACTCTAAGAGATATTGATTAAACATGAACCAAAACATAAAATATGTTTGTTGTCCTTACAATTACAGTACCCTACTGTATTTTACACGTGTGAAACCAAAAATAGCAATAAATGATCATTCTACACATAGAATTGCAAGATAACACCAAGATAGTGCACCAATGAGTAGTAGAACCCAAAGAGAACCATGTATGATGATGAAATGAGAGATAGAAGAGAGAAGATGTGTCTCTCCACGAGTTACATCCTTTTATAGAGTCTCCAAACCCTACTTGGCCACTTGGCTTTTCCTCCAAAATGTAAACCCTACTATTTTTGGGTCTAGATTCAATGTACCCAAAGTTCAAATTTGAATCTCTCTCAAACTTGACTACCAACTTTCCCACACTTCCCAAAAGTGTTTATTGAATGTATTTTAAACTAATATAACTTCAAAAAGTTTATCTCTAAGTCTGAAATGAGTTTTGGCCTCTTATTGACAATTTACCAAAATGTAACTAAACTAGACTAAACTAGTTGAAATCTCTCATATATTCCACTACAAATGCTTTCTGATAATTTCTTTCTCAATTGATACTCACTCAGTTTGAAATGTCTAATATCGAAAGAAGCATGGCTATCTCAGACTCCTAATTGTTTCACTCCCTTCAGCACGGTCAGTTCTCGGGATTCGAACATGGCGCTGTCTGCACATAGGACAGATGAGGCAGTGTGCTGCCATTAGGTTGGTGTAAGCACGGTCTGTGCCTTGTGGGGTGCGGGGCGACATATTCGAAATGTACGGGCTAACCATTGATACAGAGATGTTGTTCGAATTTGGGTGTAAACTTCGACACCTACCAAACATTCTGCCATTCGATCTAAGTCAATGTTGATGTAGTAGTTTGGTAAAGTTCATGTTCTAGTTCTCTATGTTGGAGCTTTGTTTCCTATTCCGCAGCTGATTTTTTCTAGAGCCTCCAACATATACAGACTGTTTGACTTATGCAAGTAAGGCTACATGTTGTTGTAGAGACAGAATATTTACATAGTATAGGAGTACTCAGGAGATTAATGCAGGTGAGTAGGAGTAAAGATTAATTTCATCAAATTCTACTTAACTCTTTATTAATAAGCTGAGTGTAATATGGATTGCATCAATACAAGGTTTGTTGGCTGCTAGTTTTAGCATCCTGATCCATTGGAATAGTGTGTACCAATATAGCAAGTGATATGCCCTCCAACTCATTATAGTTTCAAGTGAAACAGTCTTGATACTTCAGAAATTGTGTCTTCAAATCTTCTAATTCTTGTCCCATCACAACATCACCTATCATTACAATATGTTCATCCTCATCGGGGTAAGCTAGGTCCAGGGGTTTAACTTTGGCAGTTCCATCAAACATAGGAGTTTGGAAAGAAGAAATATCTTTTCTATATGTTCCTTGTGACTTGGCTAGCACAGGGTACGTCATGCACCAGTTAAGTCTCTTCTTTTCCAATTTATTTGTTTTCTTTTCCGATCGAGGTTTCAAGTAGGGCCTTAGCTCTACGGGTGTGGTTATCTTATCACTCTCCTTCCTACTTGTATTCTTTATCTCCTTGCACTAAGGTGGCCAACCATATAAGCCCTAGAGGTTATACCTTTAGTATTTAAACATTTTGTCCAATCTTTAACTCTGATTGATAATTGGCTTTGAATCAAGAGCTAGCAAATTATCTTGTTTCATAGACAAGGTAGAAAATAATTTGATCAACTTCTCTTCATCTGCTCTCTATCTTCTTTGATCTACTTCTTGATCCTTGTGTAGTGTGGGGTTTTCAATGTTGTACCTTTTTTCTTTATCATTATTAATGATGAATATTGAGATACAAATATGTAAAAAATGTTAAAATTTAGCAACTAGATTCATGCCATGTGGCACCATGATGGATTGGCATGTATCATCCACACGTGTACATAAGTAAAATAGGATTTAATTGAATCAAGTCACATTTGATTTCCTTGAATTATGTTTGAATCAAGGCCAAGTCACATGGTCCTAGTTTGTGAGAATTTTCCTTCCACCGCCAAAAAGAGGCACCTTGATCTAAGGGCTAATTTGCTACTCTAAGGCCTTGATTGGTAGGGTTAGGGTCTACCCTAAGTACATTCAGACCTAAACTCAAATTAGAGTCAACATTTATGGATTGAGAGCTCATTTGTTTATTGCTTTTGAGAGAAATCAAGCTTGGTGTGATTTTTGACAATTTTGCTCTTCCAAGAATAATTGTTGTTGATGCATGTGATATTTTTTATGTCTAATGAGTTGATCTAAACTTGCTGTGAATTTTGTATTGTCCACACATGTGAGGGGCCTTGAAGACAAGTAGATGCTAATTTGTTTGCGGTGTCAAAAGGCAATTACCATTCTAGGCGAGATTACGCTAAATTTAGTGTCTAGATTTTGATCAATCTTGTTGATGTGCAATCCTTGATGCTTGAATGGTTGTATGTATATCTAAATGAGGTTTAGATCCTCGAATTTTAACTTGGTATCAGAGCTGTAGATCCAAGCATTCACCAAGATCCATCCCAAATTAGCAAGCTTTTCAAGATCTAAGTGATTCTTTGAAGCAATTCTTAGACTGTATTTGATCTCAAGCATAACCTCTTGATTTCCTTCATACATTGGGTGGGTTTTTAGGATCAAGTAGGTTCATGTCACTGAGTGTGATGCTCAAAAACCGTCTATGATCCAAAAATTTGATGTAGTACCAATTTAGTATGTGTTACTAGATTAAGTGTCTACAAAATCCTAAAATCAAGAGCTTGAAGTCTACTTTCACATGCATATCAATTCTTGGAAAGCTAATCTTCGTTTTGAGAGTAATAATATGATGTTTATACCTTGGTAGGGCACCCAACCTGTGTGGTTTAGGTTCAAATCAAAAGTACTTTGTGTATAAATAAAAAATCATTGATTTCTCAAGTATAGTCAAAAAGTAGAAAAATTTGTGTTTTATTTTTAACTCCAAATCATTTTGGATCTTGACCAAATCTAGAGAGAAAATTATTTTAGGCCTGAGTGAGTCTAAATGGAGTGTCTAGATTTGAAAAAAGTTATTTCAAGTCAATTATTTGAGAGCAAGACATTGGTGAGGAGAGTGAAGCAAATAGTAATCAAGACTTCAGTGGGTCTTGATAAAACTTTGTGTACATCACTATAAGGTTGCACACACATGCAAATTCACATCTGATCACTGCTTACACGTGCATACTTGGTGTACCACAAAATCCTAGTTATGGCTTCACTTGGAGAATTCCTTTTGGAAGCTAGTGAGAGATTGACTTCATCAAGCTGTCGCATTTGGAAAGTGAGGATGGAATCATTAGTCCTCCAAGATCTCTTTGATATTGTCATGGGAATTGAGGAGGAGCCTCAAGTTCTTCAAAAAAAATGTGAGATACAAAAAGAGCTCTAGAATGGCACTTCATTGCATCAAAATGAATGTGTCCAATGAGGTCCTTAGAGAGATAGGATCATGTGCAACTCCTGAGGATGCTTGGGACACACTCAATGTCATCTATGAGTCCAGAAATCAAGGTTGCTTATCTTGACCCCCAAAATTATCAAAGCAAGGGGGAGAGTGCTCAAAGCTATGTGCTTAGAGTGAAGGACTACAAAAGAGAGCTCACTGACATTGGTGAGCCTATAAACCAAAAAGAGCTTGTTCAAGTGGTCTTGAATGGACTCAATGAGGACTATTCTAACTTAGTCCAATCATATGCCATCCAAGAGAACCTTCCTTCAATAGAAAGCCTACAAGGAGTACTTGTAGTCAAGGAGAGTAGGCAAGCAAATGTCATGTCAAGGATGGGACATCTCTCCCTTAAGGATGGAGGAGAGGACGAAGCACTTTTTATTCAAGGAAAGGCAAAGAGAAAGGCCAAAATAGGATTCCAGAAGAAGGCCGACTCAAGGAGGATGGTGATGATCAACAATCATCTTCATCAAAGACCAAGAAGGACAAGTCAAATCTCAAGTGTTACTTTTGTGGTAAAAAAGGCCACTTTGCTTCTAAGTGCTTCAAGAAGAAAAGAGCACGAGAAAAGAAAGCCAGCATCACAAATGAAGGAAAGGAGAGTAATCAAGATGAGTCACTCATGATGTCCATTTTCTCATCTTCAAGCTTCAAGGGAGAGAATCCATGGTGGATTGATAGTGGTCTCCCACATGACTAATCAAAAAAAAAGTTCTCTCAAGTCCCTTCTTATAATGCATTTAAAAAGTACATTTATACAGCAAATGATCATGAATGCAAGATAGAAGGGATATGATGTGTACTTGATGGTGTGTTATATGTGCCTAACATCACTGAAAGTTTGTTAAGTGTCGGACAAATGTTGGATAGTGAATTCCAAGTTCAATTTGATGTGGATGCTTGCTTTATTAAGGGGATGGAGAGATGGTTGCAAGGGGAACAAGATTTAGGAGGTTATTTAAGCTAGATGCATATGTTGAATCTAATCAATGCCCGATGGTCGAGGAGGAACTTTCACAAATTGAGCTTTGGCATAAAAGGTTGGGCCATCTCAACTTCAAAGCTATGGAGACAGTGTGCAAAGATGAAAAAATCCTTAGCTTGCCCAAGATCTTGGCAAAAAATGCTAAGACAAGTAAAGCTTGTGCCTTAGCAAAATTACACAAGCGGTCTTTTCCTAGATCCTCAAGTAGATCATCTCAAGTTTTGCATCTAATCCACTCGGATGTACATTTTTCAAGTATTGAAAGCAATGGAGGAGCAATTATATTTGTCACATGTATTGATGATCATAGTAGATACCCCTGGATATATCTCTTGTCTTCTAAATCTATGGTGTTTGAGACTTTTTTAAAGTTCAAGAGCTTTGTGGAAAATACCAACACCAAGGTACTAAGGTCAAATGGAGGAGGAGAATATATCTCCACAAGCTTCAAATCCTTTTGTGAGCAAAGAGGTATCAAGAGAGAGTAGTCATGCCCTTACACACCTCAACAAAATGGGGGTGGCCGAGAAGAAGAACCGTACACTATGGAAATGTGCCTTAAAGGCCTTAAGGATGGATGGTCATCTTCCCAAGTCATTTTGGGGAGAAGCCATTTCTTATCTTTCTAATAGATTACCAAGTAATGTTCTTGTTGTAGAACACCATATGAACTTTTGTTTAGGAAAAAGCCAAATGTTAGTCATTTGAGGATCTTTGGATCCATGTTTTGTACATGTACCTTTTGATGTAAGGACAAAAGAAGATCCTACATCAATGAAAGAAATTTTTGTTGGTTATAGTTCGTCAAGGAAAGCTTATAGGATTTATGTACTCTCTACCCAGAAGATTGTAACTAGTAGAGATGTAATATTTCATGAAGGAAAGATTTTCATGCAAGATGGAGCATCCTCAAGCTCATTTGATCCTCTCAGCAACAAAATGTTCAAGTCATTAATGGAGATGGCCCCGAGACTTGAAGAGGAGGAATCTCAAGATCTCATGTCTCCAAGAAGATCTTCTAGATCCAAATCCGATCCCTTCAGGCTCACTTGATAAGGGAAGGTAAGCCAAAGTTGGTAACATTTCTATTGTTCTCTTCACTTCTCTTGATGAACCTTTGTGTTCAAAGAAGCATTAGATTCAAGAGATTGGTATCAAGCTATGATCATAGAGTAAAATGCAGTAATTGAAAATCACACTTGGATATTTGGTAGATCTACCATCTAACAAGAAAGCTATTGACTGTAAATGGGTTTTTAGAACCAAATACAATCAAGATAGATCAATCAACAAGCTCAAGGCTCGGCTATGTGCAAAAGGCTATGCACAAATCAAAGGTTTGGACTATGAAGAGACCTTTGCACCCATGATGACAACAATTAGAATCCTAATTGCTCTATCTTCACATTTGAATTGGATGCTCTTTCAAATGGATGTATCTAATGTTTTCTTGTATGGCTATCTTGAGGAGGAGATATACATGGAGCAACCTGAGGGCTTCATGGCAACATGGACCTGAAGACAAAGTTTGCCTACTCAAGAAGAGCTTGTATGGTTAAAAACAAGCACCAAGATCATGGCATGCTCGACTACATTCCTCAATCTAAGTGACTTAGATCCTTCTTTGTATTTTAAATTTCATGATGGTGATGTACTTATACTCTTATTGTATGTAGATAATATAATATTTTGTGGAAACAATGTAGATCTCATCACTAAGACCAAGATGGCATTGAGTAAGGAGTTCAAAATGAAAGATCTAGGAGTTTTACACTATATTTTGGGCATAGAAGTAGTAATAGGTCATAATTTTAGTTTCATTTGTCAATCAAAATATGCTACTTCAATTCTCAAGAAGTTCAATATGGATAGGTGCAAAAAGATAGAGACTCCAATGGAGCACCATGTAAGAGATCCAAATGATGAAAGATCCTTCAAGGACACCACTCTCTTTAGGAGTCTCATAGGTTCCTTGCTTTGGCTTACCATATCTAGACTAGATTTGAGCTATAGTGTCAATAGATGAAGTCTATATACGCAAGATCCATTGATTCACCATTGGAAACTAGCTAAAAGGGTGCTTGATACATTTCTAGCACACTCAACTTTGGCATACTTTATAGAAGTGATCACATTGATTTGTTTGGTTTTTCATATTCAGAATTTGCTGCAAACAAGGTGGATAGAAGGTAAATAAGTGCTTATGCAATATTCATTGGAGATGGAGTCATTTCATGGCTCTCAAAGAAACAAGAAACCGTCTCTTTCATCAACTAACACCGAGTATGAAGCACTCACATCCACCACCAAGGACTCCGAGATTTTGTGGATCAAGAGGCTATTGATGGAGCTTAAGGTGATCAGATCTAAAGACATTCCCATCATCAAATGTGATAACAAATCAGCTCAAAACCTAGCAACCATTACGATCTTCCATGCGAGGAGCAAGCACATTGAAGTTGCCTACCATTTGTGAGGGAGAAAGTGCAATTAAAAGAAGTCAAGTTGGAGCATGTGGACACCTCATTTTGTGTGACTGGCATTTTTACTAAACCATTGTTGAAAGTTTAATAAGTTTAGATCAGCCCTTGGGGTTATAAGCAAATCTATGTTGAAATCTAGTGACTAGTTTTTGGGGAGGAGTTTGAAAAATGTTAAAATCTAGTAGATTCATGCCATGTGGCACCATGATGGATTGTTGACATGTATTATTCACACGTGTATATAAGTAGGATAGGACTTGATTGAATCAAGTCACCTTTGATTTTCTTGAAATATGCTTGAATAAAGGTGAATTTTCCTTGAGGTTGGCCACCTCCAAAAAGAGGCACCTTGATCTAAGGGCTAATTTGCCTAATCTAAGGCCTTATTGGTAGGATTAGGGTATACCCTAAGTACTTTCAGACCTGAACTCAAATTCGAGTCAACATGATTGAGAGCTCATTTGTTAATTGCTTTTGGGAGAAATCAAGCTTGGTGTGATTTTTGACAATTTTGCTCTTCCAAAAAATTTGTTGTTGATGTATGTGATATTTTTTGTCTAATGAGTTGATCTGAACATGTTGTAAATTTCGTATTGTCCACACGTGTGAGGGGTTGTGAAGATCAGTCGCGATGCTAATTTATTTGTGTGTCAAAAGGAAATTACAATTCTAGATGAGATTAAGCTAGATTTAGTGTCTAGATTTTGATCAATCTTGTTGATGTGCAATCCTTGATGCTTGAATGATGTATGTAGATCCAAATCAGCTTTAAATCCTTTGATTTTAACAAAATAGTTGTAATGTATTGGTTGTGATGACTTGACTTCTACTTTTCACCGCACTAAAATCCAAGCTAAAATGGAAAAGTCATAGAAGTTCAAAGTTGACTAATGAAACTGAAATGCAAGTAACTTAAACGTAGGCCTTTAAGAGAAATTATCGTAAATCTTTCATGAACACAATGTTTGCTCATGAAATATTGTTAACCATCAAAGAACGTGGAGTGCTTGTGAAAGGAAAAATCTCCAAAAATAATGTCTAATGCCTACTTATAGGCAAAGCCCAACCCTTAGTTTAACATAATCATCTTAAAATCCAGTTGGCCCTTGTAAGCCCTATTAGGTCTATTTTGGGCCCTACTTAGCCTATTATCCTTATTTTAAGCACTTTGAGAGGTCTAAACCAATGTTGGGCAGATATGTAGGTGCCTAGGTGGTATTAGCAATGGTATTAACACTAGCATCATAGAACATACCCGACCAGTATATGATTTTGTATTACTAGGGTCACAACCTGACTCGAGCTGTGGTTTTAGCCCACCAATGCACATACCGATACCCGGATTAGGGGAATGTGTATTACCCCTTGATAAAAAGTCTAATTTCAAAAAGAAATTATATACTTATATTCAGGTTTATACTCAGCTAGTATCACCCTTGCAATATCCAACCGATTGATACTAGCCACCAATTTGTAAACATGGTTATATTTATACCCGGTTGGTATCACATTTTTATAAAAAACATAATATCAGGACCCGTCTAGTATTAAAAACCTTAATACCCGCCAAACATTGATCTAAACAAGGAATCACCTTCATTCTTATGGCTAATAATACATTTTGGGCCCAACAAAGCTTACAATGGATATAATTTTGCATTTTGAGACGTGTGCTTGAAATTCATGACATGGTGCTTGGACTCTCTCATTGTATTAATTGCGAATCATATTAAAAATAATAATGAGTTGCACTTGATAATGGTAGGACAACCACCAAATTCCAATAATGAAATCAAAAGAAATATTAGCGGTAGAATAAACTAATCCTTACTGCATTGCCTTTTCAAGAATTGAATAGAATTATCAAGAAATATATCAACTAGTGAATTCATTGTAATTATATCAATGATAAAAGGTGAAAAAAATAAGAACAATAGTTCAAGCATTGTAGCTAGTGTTCATAACTTTAAAGAGAAAGAGCATGTTTGATTCACTCAACCAAACAAAAAAGTAGACAAAATCAAACTCAAATTAGACATGAAAACAAGATAAGCCAAAGTCGTAAGAACATTTCATTTAATAATAACTATACAAAGAATAAACTCATGTCGACCTTTTCGTAGCCCAAAGGATGATCTCAAAAGGTTATAAGTTCAAGAAGGATATCTTGCCTTGAGTGCTTCATGAAAATTTTAAAGAGCTACGTGAGACAAAAGGCAACAAGGCCAGAAGGTAAACTCATAACCGTTTGAGATCATCCTTTGAGCTGCAAAAAGGTCAACATGAGTTTATTCTTTGTATAGTTATTTTTGAATGAAATGTTGATACCTATTTGTAAGTTTATAAGTTTTTTGATTTGGCCAAGCAATGGCCATTTTGGTGGTGGTTTGTAAATTTTTCAGCAATTCATGATCTATTTTGATGCATTATTGTGCAAATTTATCCAACATGAGAATATAAACTTGTATATCAAACTCTCAACCCCGGTGAGATGAAAATATTTTCGAACTCGGCAAGAGGATGACAAGTTATGGCCACTTAAGTAGCTAGATGTTACTTTAATTACAAAGTGTATATATATATATATATATATATATATATATATATATATATATATATATCTTTATATATACCTATTTATTTATGAAATTAGAATATATCCAATTTCACAAATTTATATAGAGAAGTCAATGATGTCATAAAGTATAGCTTAGAAACAATATACGAGCAACTTATAAAAAGTCAAAGGAACTAAGTCAAAACAATAATATAACATTCAATAAACAAAACATCTTAGACAAACAGCATCGCTTATGTCTCATCAGTACCCAAGCATAAGTTGCTAACTGGGTTTCAAAAATATCCGAATTCTCTTGGGTAGACCAAATGCTGACTAAGAAGCAAAAGACA
Source organism: Diphasiastrum complanatum (assembly GCA_029204225.1). NCBI lineage: Eukaryota > Viridiplantae > Streptophyta > Lycopodiopsida > Lycopodiales > Lycopodiaceae > Diphasiastrum > Diphasiastrum complanatum. Next base: position 55,805 of record MU831841.1, on the reverse strand, counting down.
ACCAGTACGAAGAAAGAAAAAATAATAATAATGATAATAATTCAAAATTAAATGAAATTCAAAATTAAATGAAATTCAAAATTTATAAATTTATAAATCTAATTAAAAATATAAAATAAAATAAAGAACAAGGATCATAATATGTATATGAGTTATCGAAACAAAGACAAAATACTAGAAACAAAGCGGGCTACTTGGCTCCCCACTTTTCTGGACTCTATTATTAATCATCTTAAGCGTCTAAGACAGTTCGAACTTTTCTCATTATTTTCTTAAACGAGTAACCCTTATGGAGTAACAAATGATTAGATTGCTTGATTGGTCCACAAAAGCATCTGTACTAGTACAAAGACCAAAAAACCAGTAGAATTGAGAAGTGATCACTCCATATTTAACAGAATCCGAAATATTTGAAGAAATATGAGGCATGTGAATTGTTCAAGTTACTGTATTCTGGCTGCAGACTTTTCTCAAAAATATCAACCAATAAACCTGACCTAGCCTGGCTTATAGACAGGTCTAACAAATTGCACTTATCATCACTAGTTGTACAATTAAGTTCACATGAGTCTTTAGGATAGATTCCTCCACCAAAACGTTAAGGTCTTTATATAGAAAACCACCAAAATTAGGAAGATCAGGAACAAATAAGTCATCAATATATCTTCTAACATGAGTTAATTTATGCAATAAGACGGGACAAGTACCACAAGAAACTAATCTTTGTATAAATTCAAATTCATAAGAGAAAAGATATAAGTTAGCTAGATGAACAGCACAATTAGTACCCATGGGAATACCTATCGTTTGTTGAAAAAGCGAATCACCTAGAGAAATATGCAAGTTATCCAAGAGACAGTGCAGCCAAGAACAAACATCTTCAACATCAACTATTTTAGTAAACCTTTACTTCTTTGAATCGACATCTTGATTTTTGTTCTTAAGACAACAAAACTTTGCATTCATTTTTAACTAATTATTACTCATCTTATGTTGTTATTGCTCAAATATCTGCTACGTTTCAAAAGATTTAAATTGGATATAATTGATGTATGGATGTTTTCTAAGGCTCAGATATGCTAAGAGGAAAATCGTAGCTTCTTTTGTGATTTTTTTAACCAGCTAAGTGCCACATTTTTTTTGAGACATTATTCTTCCTAGCTCTAGATCTACTTGGTTTCCAAAAAAAAACTTGCCGATAAGTTTTTGCAATGTAGAAAAATTATCATACAATTGTAAATAGGGAAATGAAGCTGTTGTCAGAGCACTATGACCTGCACTATTAGAAGGACAACACATATAAAAACTCCAAGAACATTCACAAAATTATCTTATGTTGCCACTTCATGAGCTCTAAAATTGGCAACACTATCTGGTGTTAAATGTTTTGTTGTCACACAAGGTAACCTCCACTTGATTGGAATCACTGAGTGACAAATGTGGCATTTCTCGGTAAAGTGATATTCCTTTACCAGGGACCTGTTCAGACCTGAGAACAGAGGTGTAACATGAAATCCAATAAATGCTGTGACAATTTAAAATAGCACCAGCAAAACACCTTTCTAATAATAAAAAGGTGGTACTTCCAAGGCAAAAACCCGAGAAATCAGAAATTTTACAGGAATATATGATGGCAAATGAGAGCATCCACCAAATGTGCAATCAACGGGAAAGGTAGATTAGGATATAGAGCGAACAGAAAGAAATTATCTGTCCTGGTACTTGAAAATCCCGTTCATTTTGAGCAGACTATAGAGGAAGAGCCTATCTTGCCAAAGAACTAAGATGCTAAAAGATCCTGAGTAGGTTGAGCAATGAAGAAGAAACTATCTGTCCTCACAAATAGTAAAAATCAATCTGAAATTGAGCAGATTGTAAAAGCACCTGCTATCTGTCCTGAACAAACAGATAGAGCACATCCAGTTAGTATTGAGCAGACATCATAAGACACACACCTATTTGTCCTCGTAGGAGAAATAGTATTGAAGAGAAAGAGAGGCAAAAAAGATAATTGCAAGGCAAAAGATTTCAAAAAAACTGTGTTATTGGAACAGGAGAGACCATGCTGCTGGAAAAGGATCCACATTGCTATAGGAACGTGACAGACAATTCAGTTGGAACATGAGAGACAGTGTTGCTGGAATATAATAGGCAGTGCTGCTGCTAGATAGACATAGTCTATAAGGAGTTAGGACCGATACTGGTTGAAAATGTCAAAATTTGATGCTCCAGAGCCCAAACCGACTGTCAGTACAGTTTAGAGAATTTGATTTAGGAATCAGCGTTACAGCAACGTGATCCAGTCAGGCTGAAGTCCACTGGAACCTCCATTCTCCCCCTACAAACTACTCTTAATCTAAGCATTGTTCCAATGCATAGAACGGGCTTCATTTCTCTCTCAGCTGCAATCTTCCTGCAATAGCATATTAAGGCACTGAGAAAAGAGAAAGGATGACTACAGAGAAGGAGCCAAGATTAAACAGATCTCCACTACTGTAGGATAGAAATAGTTCCGTTCATACAAAAATGTTACAAAGTTGAAGTTGAAGGGGGCGGCGGAGGGGCGGCGCCTACAAACAGAACAAGCAGAAAACACCTAGTTGTCTCAAGTATTACAGTTGCAATCCTCTTGAATTCAAAACATCAAGCTGATTATTGCCCAAAATTACTCTGTAATGTCAATCAAATACAAATGACCAAATGTAATTCACGAAATTTTACTACAGGGTTCAGCAGAGAAGTTTATCCTAGATCCATCTATTTCCACTTCAAACTATTGAAAGTGAATAAAAAAGAGAAACTACACACGCCAACACACGATAAAGGAAAGAGTGAATAATAAAGTGGCTCATTTCATAAACGAATAAAGGGCGGGCCAGAAATACCGCCATCCACAACAGGCACAATAACATAAAACAAGGTACTATAACACGAACTTTTTATAGAATTAATGGTTATAGCCGAAATATATCAACTTTTTCACTATATTCAAATGGTTCAGAAACCGAATAAATCTAGACACACTCTTGCTTCACAAAAATTGCATCAGAATTTCGGAATATTATAACGAGCGGCCTTCTATTTCTGTACTACACATGGAGATTGACATACTAGATTGCAGTACCTGCTCACTTTTTAGCCATAAAAATGTATCCCTGGAAAATAGACCTAAATCTTGTCAATATCCTCATCCTCAAATTCAATGTAATCATCACCGCCGCCTTCTTCTTCCTCATCCATGCCACCTGCAATACCCTCATTAAGCCGCAGATTGTCAGGAAGCTCTCCGTAAGCTTTCAAAAGCCGAGCCTCATCCGGCTGATACTTGAGTATGACATCAGCCTTATCATCTTGATAGTCTCGAAGGCCAACCAGTATGATATCCCCGGCAGCTATCCACACCTTCTTGTGCATCTTGCCACGGATATGGCACAGCCGCTTGGTGCCATCGATGCACAGGGCCTCGCATCGGCCATTGCCGAGCATTCGCAGCACCTGGGCATATTCCTGGCCGTCTTCCTTGAACACCAGCTCCCTCTTCTCATCGTCCGCTTCGTTCTTGCCCCTCTTGCGATTCTTTCCTCCCTTTCCCTTGTTCTTCGGCATGGCCGCTGCCCTCCTTCCCTGGAACGCTCACAAAAATAACGACCAAACCACACAAATATCTGCGATCCAACGCGCAAGCAGCAGCAGCACCGGCAAGAGCACAAAAGTAGAGTACTAACCAAAGGAAGCCAGGCGCACTAATAAACAAAATCCCCCCCCCCCCCCCCACCCCCCTCTTTTCTTGAGTATCCTACTGGAAGGCTATGTCTTTAATCCCATCACCATGGGACACTTCAAAAGCAATCTTGATTGTGACATGTGTTCAACAATTACCGGTTTAGATTTTTAAGAGACACCTTTGGCTCATTGTTAGTTGGAGGCTTGGCAAATTCCAAAGTTAATCCCATAATCGAGATTTTATTTGCACTCCATATCTATAGATATATATGTGTGTGTGTGTGTGTGTGTGTGTGTGTGTGAACCTACACAAGTTCTTCAAAGGTGTTGGTTGCGCCTCGGTGCTCACCCACAATTCATCTTGTATTGCCCCAACTTGTTCATACAACAAGCTCACAAATATGTCCAAACAAACCCAGGATCCACAACTAAGCTCGTATAGCCCCAACTTGTTTTATCTTAAGGTTATGTACATTGGATGGGTTTTTCTCTCTGAATTCCATGGGCCTGTCACTAGTGGCTGGGTCAATTGGGGTTCTATCACCTTGTTCAATATCAAGAATAAATGTTGTTTCTTGAATTTTTTTTAGTTTCATGAATAATTGCTCTCATGTTAGCAGGGTCACATCTCAGATAGCAAGCTCAAGATTTATTCTAGCTCTAGGTAAATTCAAATTTGATGTTTGGGGCTGAGGCTTCTTTAAAATTTTGGGACCTATGCCTTTAGGAGTCATGGTTTTGAATTTTCTTTGTTTGGGTGGGGGCGAAGCAGTAGCATCAGGGGTTCTCTCCAAGGAACTGCGTTTTCTCTTGGGTGTTGAAATTAATCCTATTTCTATAGAGGAATCAAGTGTCCAAGAATCTTTATGTGAAGAAGAACCCAAGCTCTTTCGAGAGGATAAAGACTTGACTGACTTTGTAAGCACATAATCCTCTTTTTTCTCCAAAGCTTCAACAACAATCAATTTTGAAATTTTCAATGTCTTAAAAAAAGGGACAACAATTACTTTGTTTAAACAAAACCCATGCTAAGCATAAAGAGAAATGTGTTATTCAAAACTAATTAAACTAATAGAAAGAGAATAAACTTACAATGGTTTTCAAAGCTTCGTCGAAGAAAACTTTTAGAATGGCATGCTTACAAAGACGAATCTTCATGAAGCCATTCTCTAGAATGTATAAGAAAACTTTCCTATCAATGGCTCTTATCACAACGTTGGTGAAACATTCATCATTATCTGCAACCGCTACCTCGTAAAGCACGTGGCCTTGTCCTTTAAAAGTAGACAACCCTTTGCCAGAAGTATCAACAGTCCAAAGGAAGAGGTCTATCAATTTTTGGCCCTCGCAATCTTTAGTAAAGTAGAACATGTGCTTAGTCATGTCTACCTTTTGGAGATTAGATGGGTCAAACATATCAATTGTTGAGTGAGCAAGCCCTAGTTGAGATGAACAACTTAGATACAAAGCAATGGAGGTAAGGACGTCATTTGTGACATCATTTTAGCTTTATAGACAGTTTTTTCTCTCAATGGGTTAGTGAATTGTATTCTTTGGAAAGATCATTTGTCATTGATCTGTGGAAGGTAAAAGAGAGAATTCAACAAACGCAACATCATTCTCCAAAAAACAAGTTACATAAAAAAAACCATCTCTCTCTCTCTCTCTCTCTCTCTCTCTCTCTCTCTCTCTCTCTCTCTCTCTCTCTCTCTCTCTCTCTCTCTCTCTCTCTCTCTCTCTCTCTCTCTCTCTCTCTCTCTCTCTCTCTCTCTCTCTCTCTCTCTCTCTCTCTCTCTCTCTCTCTCTCTCTCTCTCTCTCATCACTCACTCCCCATGCTCTTCCTCACTCATCATCTCTCCCTCCTCTACACCATCCATGTGCAACGCATCAAACCAAGCGTTGTGGCTAAGAAGAATGATCCCCCTGCAACCTTTGCTACTACTGTGATATGAGCTTCATTCTTCTCTCTCTCTCTCTCTCTCTCTCTCTCTCTCTCTCTCTCTCTCTCTCTCTCTCTCTCTCTCTCTCTCTCTCTCTCTCTCTCTCTCTCTCTCTCTCTCTCTCTCTCTCTCTCTCTCTCTCTCTCTCTCTCTCTCTCTCTCTCTCTCTCTCTCTCTCTCTCTCTCTCTCTCTCTCTCTCCCCCCATCAACAATCATTTCACCATCAATGGTACCCTTCTCTATCTCTCTAAAAACTTTTATATCTCTCTTTCTAGAAATTTTGTTTTCTTTCTAAAGAATTTCTCTAGCGAACTGACCCTCCCACTCTTTTCTTGACCCTCGCACTCTCTTCCCACGTGACATAACCTAGAGATGCAGGTAAAAGACCATTTAGAGCACACGTGGCCCATTAAAAGTAACCAATAATCTCTCTTTCGCACAATAGCATATACTCTCTCTCTCTCTCTCTCTCTCTCTCTCTCTCTCTCTCTCTCTCTCTCTCTCTCTCTCTCTCTCTCTCTCTCTCTCTCTCTCTCTCTCTCTCTCTCTCTCTCTCTCTCTCTCTCTCTCTCTCTCTCTCTCTCTCTCTCTCTCTCTCTCTCTCTGAGCTTCCATGCATGCGCCTGTGCACGTGCGCCCCACACACACATGCACTCCCTGTTTGATCACTCTCACAAATCATTCCTCATAGCTCTCTTGTGATTTCTAGAATCTGAACTTCTCAATCAATCAAGATTCCTTGTTCATGTTGTTTTTCTGGATTTTTGAATCCTTATTCATGTTGAGTCATTGGCGTGGGAGTATTTTCTTGTTTCGAAAATCTAGAGGTACTTCTATATTCTTAAATCGTGGGAGAATTTCAAATTCTGGGTTTTGAATGTTCTAAACTTCTGGAAAGTAGTTGGGTGGGAGGAGGACTTTTGCAGTTTTTATATGTGAATGATGTCAGATGTAAATGTACCCAAAATCTAGATTTTTGTCTTTTGCTTTTTTGAATTTGTGGGAGGACACCAAGCTAACTAAACTCTAAAGCTAGTTTCACATGGGATGGCCCACCCCTTTTCGCATCTGCCTCGCTAGGGTCCACAAGTGCTATCTTCATGGCCAGGTGGCAGGCCTACTTCAACAGCACGCACGAGAGAGAGAGAGAGAGAGAGAGAGAGAGAGAGAGAGAGAGAGAGAGAGAGAGAGAGAGAGAGAGAGAGAGAGAGAGAGAGAGAGAGAGAGAGAGAGAGAGAGAGAGAGAGAGAGAGAGAGAGAGAGAGAGAGAGAGAGAGAGAGAGAGAGAGCAATTTTTTGTTACAACTATTACAACTTTATGTTTCTGCAAACCTTACTGCAATTACACATCTTATATTTGAGTTACTACCATTTAGCTCACTAGTCTCATAATAGAATTTTGTTAAGCAATCTAAAGTGGCTTTTCAAATGACAAGCTTCTAAGAAAGCCATTGTGTGGTTTTACTCAAAACATTGTTTGACCTATTGAGCCTCTGGAAGGTGAGGACCATTATATAATTTAGCTTTATATATGAGCTTTATATAATTTAGCTTTATATATGAGCTTTATCAGCTTGGTTACCAAACTTTGAAGATGCTGAAGTAGATCTTGCCTTTGTTACAGTCTTACGAGCATAAGTTGACTGTTGCTACTTCTGCATATGTATATATTTCATTTTTTCATATATTCTTCATCACGATCGCACATATCTATTGCAACCAAAATAAAGCCAAAAGATTTATCATTGCTTGGACTCAAATTGTCGAGTCAAAATAGCTAGAAGGCAACAAAGCAATATAACTTGACAATTGAAATCTCGTAACATTAACAACCATATATAGGCTAGCTATAATAATTTCTTTACACATAGACTCTGAACAATGGATGCACTAACAAGCTCTGTATTAAAATGAAATATGTTGGCAAAGATGTCCATGCATAACAAGTAAATGAACCTAGTATTGATGACATGACTTAAAAATTTAGACACATTGTGCATTAAGCATGCATTTACACTTCTGCTTTGGATCCAGATTCTGAGTTTACATGTGCTGGTATTTTTGTTAGAGGGTGATGAGCTTGATGTCCCAACCTCCTAACAATTTAGCAAACTTTGCATTGCCAGCCTTTGTTGAGGCAACATGGTTGCACATAAATTAGTAGCATAATCTTCATAGTCAAATCTTGATTTCTAACAACTAGCATTGCCGCTACCACTAGTGCTCATAATTATATGCAAAGCAGAGTTAGTACTTTCACATACACATTTGATTTTGAAAACGAAAACAAGACAAAAACTCATTGGTGAGAACATATACCTATTAAGAAATGATGGCAAAATCATATGGCATTAAATCTTGTTGTTTGTTAATTAATCATTACTATTGATGAGAAAAACCTTTCGCTACCAGTCTTGCCTTGTGTTTCGTTACATTCACGTCTGGTCCGTATTTGAGCTTGAAGACCCATTTGCATTTGATAGTCTTGCGCTTATGTGGTAATGGCTCCAACGTCCATACCTGGTTCTTCCTCATGGACTCCATCTCTTCGTTCATGGCTTGGATCCATCTGTCCTTTTCTGGACCTTCAATCGCCTCCTCGAAAGTCTGTGGTTCGCCACTGAACCAGCAGAACTCTTCTGATGTGGAAGCTGAGCTGCCTGGCACATATCTTGATGGCGCTCTTCGTGGTCTTGTCGACCTTCTGGGAGATCCTCCTGAAACAGCTATGCCTTTGTCCTTGTCTGCTCTACTTGGTCCGAAAACATTTTGGTTTACAGGAACTACGACAGCAGGTTGCCTCTCGAATCTTTCTTCGTCAAATTCGTCGCTCGAATGGGAGACGACTCGAAAATCTTCGTTTTCGTGTTCGTCATCTGCTCCCTCAGTCGTAGTTCATGGCAGAGTCTTCTATGCCACAGAGTGTCTGGCGAGTCGTCATGAGTCTGATGCACCTGATCTGCAGGTAGGCATACCTTCAAATGATATAGGTTCTCTTTCCTTCTGCCTTGAGCGATGAGAGTACTGGTACTGGCATCAATCACGTTGCATGCTTCGTCAGAAAACGTCACACGCATCCTTGCATCTTCTATTCTTGCTACAGAGAGCAAGTCTTGTTGCACTTGATGTCTAGATCCATCTCCAAGAACTATGAATCTTGAGGGATCTGCACTTCTGCAATCAGACATGATTCGTCTTGATGTCACGAAGTGTGAGGTGGCTCCTGAATCTAGGATCACCTCATGTGTGTCAGATGTTGATGCTGCACACACGGACTTTTGTCTGTATTTCGTCTTGATTGCTTACTAGCATCAGACTACTACATTACACTGTATGTGTATTTAGTTGATCTATATGTCAAATATCATCTAGTAAGTATGGTCGCTCTATTCCAAAACTGCCTGAAACTGCAGCCGTAGGCTAAAAACAGTATGTTGAGGCCAATTGTGATGTCAGTAGTCAAAAATATTGACCTGCACTTTTTTCCTTACTAGGCCACCCGCCGCTTTCCCACCAAATTGAAAGCCAAATCGGCGTCGCCTTCCGAAATGCACTTTGTCACCAACTCCCAACTACGTGCCCAATGGAATGGTGAAATCACTTTTGGTGCAATCCGAACACTTTCTCTGCTGCAATCACTCTATTTTGTGGTACCGTACTTGCAGGTACAGTCAGGGTGCCCTTCGTTTGGAGGTTACAGCCTTTTGTTTGGGTCAAAACGGATAAAGGACCCAAAAGTAGGGACTTTTCTAGTTTTTGAACTGTTTCTTCAAAATGAAGAAACTCTACCCTTCAGTGAATTTGGACCCAACTCTCACTTCAAACTAAGATTTTTAGGCCCACAACTATTTTTGGACTCTTGATCTTTACCACATATCTATGTGACTTAAAATCTGACGGTGGTCCGTGATCTAGTGCGCCGAGCTACTTCCCTCCAGTCACAAGACCCCTTCTAGCACTATGTGCCTCCTAGCGCTAGCGGCTCTGAGACCAATTTAGAATTTGCTTCGAACATGAATACAGATCATGCTACACAGTAACACAGACAAAACAACACTCTCCACAACAAACTCACATAGCAACTGTATTTCTCAAAATGAAAATACACTATACATATAGTTCTTCACTATGGCAACCCATGCATGACCCAGGTTGCCATTGACGGGACGCGTGTCCCATTGACTCGCCTCGTGGCGAGGCAGTTTTGTCAAGTTTAAGACTTTTGTTGAGAAGCATCATGATCACAAGATCAAAGCTCTTAGAAGTGATAATGGTGGAGAATATATCTCCAATGAATTTAAAGACTTTTGTGATCAAGAAGGGATTAAGGAGGAGTTATCTTGTCCCTACACCCCTCAACAAAATGGGGTGCCCGAGAGGACGAATAGGCCGCTCTATAAATGGTAAATCATCTTATGAGTTGTTATATGGAGAAAGGCCTAATCTCAAAGGCTTGAAGGTGTTTGGATGCATTTGTTATGTACATGTCCCTTTGGACACAAGGACTTCCACTCATTTACAATGAAAACATCTCGACCCAACACCTAGCATCCAATCCAATCTATCATCCAATCCAACATAGAAGTTCCTCAGCATTTTGAAAATTCTAGCTTTAATAGTCTGATGAAATTCCACTTATAAGTGGCGATGTGGCACATGCCACATGGAAAGATGCTTAGTCCTATGTCCAAAAGTGTAAATTCCTCACACGAGTTCTTACAGGTGAGTACAAAGTGCACATTACCATAGTAGAGAGATTGTAGGACTATTTTTAGCAATTATTGCCTTGTTGATGGATCTCAAGATTTGGGACCATAAATGGATCTTCAAGCGATCCACAAGAGATGTTGACTAATAGTTAGATTGATCTTCCACAAATATATTGATCAGATCTTGATCTAGATCAAAAACATGCACTTAGCTAGCAAGGACAACAATTACTTTGATAATTTAGTGGATGGGTGGGCTCACACATGTAAAACCTTGTCACAGTATGGACAGTGGACAGAGAGTGAATTACATTAACTATTGATAGCATTCAATTCATAAAATCAAAACACAAATGGTGGAAACAACATGGATTTGCCTCATAATCAAGATCACTCATCAAACTTGTTATTCACAAAGATGATCTATATATAGATCCAATACATTTCAACCTGATATGCTGACTCAGTAGGCCTGGCATGTGTGGGAATGCCACATCACTTTCAAATCCACGAATCAATGCTAGATAAGCACCCACCTCGTCGATTCCTAGATTGATGTCATTGTCTCACCTTGATTTTCCTTGATTTGAGCTACACAATCAACTCCTATGATCATCTACTGATATTTTCTAGATATGTACACATGTGGGAATAGCCTCTCACACGTGAGAAATCACCATTATTCACATGGGTATGCTTGATCAACTAGTGATAGCTTGCCAAACGGCAATTTTCAACTTGACTAGCTTTTCACTCGTTCACACATATGTAAATCAAGATTTTTTCTATCTAGCCAAATTGAATGCATCTAGGCCTAATATCCACATGTGAGAACAGGATCCACACATGTGGGATCAAGTTATACACATAACATCAGCATCAGAAAACTTCTTCTGATTATTGGAGTTTCTATAACAAGAGTTATCACTCTCAACGACTGTAAGCTGAAGTTATTACTTCAAGCATTGTACTCATTGTTTGATATAAATTAAAGTGCAAATTTTCAGTCCTACTACTGCTTCATTTCGTTGTGCATTTGTTTAAATCATTCAATTTGAATATTTTGCTATTGTTTGTGGCGTTTCCGATCCTACACGAACCCGCTCGAGCTTCCGCTAGACTAACCTCTCGATTTTCGACATATTGAAACATAGAAAACACCATATTCATGGCATAAAATTTATGTACTTGTAATTCGTGATAATTCGTATAACTATCAACATCAACAAAATTATTTTAATAGTTTAAAGATTATTTCAAAAAATATCATTCAACTTCACCTCATTTTTTTTCTTAATATACCTAGTAGAATTATGCCAAGAATCAATGATTGAACGAGCTTGTGAAATTCCACACTTTAAGTTTTATTCAAATAGAAGAAAAATAAGAATATTGTTTAAGATTCTTTTATATTTCTAGACCTTGACAATTGTAATAAATTTCTAAATGATTTGGTGAATGATTTATTAAAAAAGATTCTATCCTACTCAATTTTTTTGTAGCATGCCCAAGTACCTAAGATTTGTTAATATAGATCTATTTCCATCCACTACAATATATTCAAGTAGAAAAAAAAATTGGAAGATGGTCAAGACATCAATAGATTGCAGTTTCAAGATCTAATAATTCATTTACAACAAATTACGTAGGAACAATGGATATTCAACATATATAAGTGGTTTAACATTGTAGCTTACAATGGTTGTAGTTAATATTTTGAAGTTTGACATTTGACATAAATATTTAAAGATATTGAATACATAAACTAATTGATTGGTGCAATAAAGATCTACGAGTGTATTTACCATTTCTATTTCTATCGAGAGCTTGCGACATCATAGTGATTACAACATATCTATATTGACATTTTTTTGTTTTTGTTTTTAGGCAAGTGTGGTCATGTATATGTCAGTACAAACATTGACAAAATGATATGGAGGATTAAGTTCATACTCCATCGAACATTAGGAACTACTCTACATTAATGTACTTTGCATCAAAGAAGCACAATGTAATAGCTTTTAAAAGAATTTCATAACTAATGAAATGTAGGCCTAAATTCTAATTTAAAGGCCTTATACTAAAAGATGAGTTTATTTAAGCTTTTTACTTTATTGAACAAACAATTCTCACCAACTTGCCTCTTACGCAATTACAACATGATTCTATCTTCGTCATAGTTGACAGACTCACTAAGATGGCTCATTTTATTCCAATGCGTAAAAAAATTGATGTGTCTAAAGTAGCTAGCCTATTCATCGAGTATGTGTTCAGACTTCATGGGTTACCGTTATCCATAGTGTCTGGCAAAGATACTCGATTTATTGGGAACTTTTGGACAATAGTTATAAATATTTGTCACCCTAACTTGGGTATGGAGAAGGTGGAAGATCATGAAAATCTCAACTTTATCATGTTAGGCCTCAAGCTTAGTCAAGTGTAGGTCCCAAATCTATGTGCTCTATGTGCAAAATCATGAAAATCCTACTTTAGGCCAAGTATCAAACTTGGAAGCCTGTTGGAGACACCCAAATTGTATCTGGATGTTCTAACGCAAGCCTCCTACAAGCATGCCATTAGAAATGTGTGTCATTTCTAGTTAGTCTTTATGAAATTCTCTTGAAGACCTCCCTCCCTTGGTTAATTAATGATCTACTTCATATTTGTGACAACATTTTCTATCTTTGTATGTGGTTGGATTTGTAGGATCTAGAGTGGACATAGCTCTATGATTTATTGTCATACTTCAGATTTGATGTAACCTTGAGGTTCTTCTTGTATCAACCTTGTTTGGATCTAACTTGATCTTGAATATTAGACGCGATTGTTCTTCCTTGATAAAATTGTGAAATATAGCAAATCCTAGCTTGGTTGTACGTAGTTTTTTATGTACTTTTAAATCCACATGTGTGAATCCATGTTGCCACATGTGAGGTCTACTCTAGATAGGTTAGATCTCATTCATAGGGTTAGTTAGGTTTGTTTGGTCATGATTCCTAGATTATAGGACCAAATTCCTTGAATCATGGTGGTTGATCTACCTAGCCACCACCTAACTCGAGTGGAGATGAGCTCTTGTACATGCAATCTATTTCCCATAGTAATGCCTTAGAATTTTTGAGAGCAATTTGGCAATCTTGAGTTCCTTCACTATGTGCATTGTGTTTCTTGTGATCTAAATGAAAACTAATTGTTATTAATATTTTTCTCTGATAAAAGGCCGTACCACACACGTGTGGATTTGGATCTCCATTTTTTTATCATTAATTAGATTGCTCTTGATTTCCTTCTTGAGCCTAGTGAAAAATTGAACTCTACAAACTACTCCATATGGAAGGTGAAAATGGAGTCACTATTGGTACTCCAAGATCTCTTTTACTTAGTCCTTGAAGAAATGGATGAACCTCTTGGAGGACAAGAATTGGTCAAATATAAGAAGAAGGCTAGGCTAGCACTTCATTGCATCAAAATGAATGTTAGCAATGACCTCTTGATCATCAAATTCACATGATTAACAATGATATATTTTCATATCCTTCTTGGATCTAGGGTTTAGGTTTGCCACTCAGCCATATGTGACCTAACCCTAAATTCAATGCCCTAAAATAGGTCATCAACCTTGGAATTGACCTCATTGTTAAAATTGTCAAAATCCAACTTTAATCTATGATGTTATGTGTATAACTTGATCCCACACATGAATGTTTAGGCCTAGATGCATTTCTATCTAGAAAAAATCTTGATTTACGTATGTGTGAACTAGTGAAAAGCTAGTCAAGTTGGAAATTGTTCCCACATGTGAGAGGCTGTTCACATGTGTACATATTTGGAAAATATCAGTAGATCATCATAGGAGTTAATTGTGTAAGTTCCTATGAGTTAGGAAAATTTCCTCAAATCAAGGAAAATCAAGGTGAGGCAATGACATCATCAATCTAGGAATCCTAGCATTGATTGGTGGATTTGAGAGTGATGTGGCATTCACACGTGCCAGGCCTGCTAAGTCAGCATATCAAGTCGAAATGTACTAAGTGCCAACATTTTTGTATGCATAACAAAAGGTTGAATTTAGTAGAACTACAACATCATGCATAACCAAATTGAAATGCCAAAATGAAGATGTGAGATTTCAACGTTGATTCGAAGCACTAAACTTGTAACTCCAAGCACATAGGCATGTGTTGGACATAACACTTAATAATGCATAGACCAGCTTTTTTTATGCATGAAAACAAGATGATGGAAGTTCATTGTTTGTTTGTTATGAGACCATTTGTTCTTGAAATTCTTCTAAAAATGTATCTGACCTGAAAAATCAACAAAGAACTCAAGTAAGAATTGTGACTTTTAAGTTTTGAAGGAAATTTTTAGGACGGTGGTGGAAAAACATCTTTGACAAATTTAAGTGAACCCTTGAAGGGTCATTTGATTGAGATGGTCAAAATTCATTGATGTTTCTATTAGTCACTCACATATATTTGATCATATCAGACAAATAATGCGTGAAATTTTGAATGTCATAACATTCTAAATACAAGTAGAAAACCTTACGTACACAAAAACATGAGTTTTATTGGCCAGAATGAAATAACATGAGGTATAAGTTTTCTCAAATCCAAACAAAGCCCACTCGAATACTTCAGCAAGAGCAATAGAGATTGTGACTCCATGTATGTGGCGCTACACGAACAAAGTACATCATCTTGAGAGGTTATCATGGCCTCTATGCCATTACGAACACCTTATTGAAACTTTTGGTACTTGGAGATAATATTTGCTTTGAAGTTTTCAGATCATCTTGGAAAATATAAAGTACAAATTAGACATTGGAAGATATGTTTAAAGGCATAGGATTCCAAGAATTTTCCTATTTTGATTTCAGAATTCATCCAATTATACCTTGACTGGTGCACGACAAGTCCATAGCAATTGAGATGCTAAATAGAGTTATGATTAGATAATAGTTGTGTCAAGTGTAAAAATGCATTTGGGAGATGTGTGTCACAAACTTGTGTATATGTAGAGGTAGGAACAGTCGAGCCCTTATTCCGAGAAATATGGATGCAGTATGCATGATACTAAGGTAATTTGCTTACCTGTGGTCACTGAAAACAAAGGGGTGTGGATGTTGGCAGTATAAATTATCATTATCTCATGAATGATCACACTAAACAGTTCTTTGTATACCTATTCCCACTAGTGAAGGACAAGGGGTGGGTGCTGCTGTCATGAGGACACAGTATCTCTCACGTCATGAGTGTAGATTAGAGGTATACATTATCAAAAGCTCTATGGCTCAAGATTGAGAATCTAATTTCGTATTCTTCTAGCACAAAGAGGAAAGATAGACCAAAAATTAACAAAAATTGGATGATACAAGACAATACGATTCACTCACTCAGGGAAGGAACCTTAGTTTCGACCTTTAATCGGTAGCGCCCTTAGGTAGACTTTTGCCAATCAGCAATGTGATGTCATACTTGTGTGTGAGCATCTATGTTCCTGGACGTGTGTATTTATTGCACGAAACTTGGCTCAGAGGTTGCTAAGGTCTTGAGCTCAAGGGTACCATTTGGATTACAAGCTTATGGAAAAGATGAGCCCACTAGTCATAGTTGCCCGGAACGCCTTCTCGAATGCGTTCCAGAAAACACATGGACATCGAGATAGAGGATATGACAGAGATGGAGGACTTGACAGTAACCGATATCGTGGTGGTGGTCCATTGTGGTCAAAGGGAAAGATCGAGCTGGTCCTTATGATCACCCCAGTTGCTGGCCGTGGAGGTCGCTCATCTTATGATCACAACTAATTGTTGTCGAATAGCTGTAATTTTTAACAAAGGAATCGAGATTACCTTGAACTAAGGAATCTGCTTAAACTATATGTTTTCCAGCGTTTCTGATATCTAGCGTCCCTCAATGCATTATAAAGCATCCCTCAATATATTATCAAGAAGGAAGATCACGGCCAGCAGGTGGCACTTTAATACCTGGTTTTTTTTATATAAAAAGAAAAACGTTCTGACCCAGTCCATTCCGGAACGTACTGGGTCGGAACGGGTTTCTAAGCCACTAGTACATTCTCTTTCTGACGAAAGTGCTAGATCCAGCTCTAGCATGTTTCAAGTACTTCAAATCTACAGCCATTAAAATAACTATTATAGCAAAGCATAAGATAGAACGTTTCTAAACATAAGCATGGGTACTAAACTTCCCAATGACCACATACAAACATTAAATACATTCTTAAAAATTCATAATATGAAATAAATGCTTGACAAAAATAAATGGCAGCCAGGAAGAGCTCGTAGGCCTAAATGATGGTCACAAGAATGCATAAATCAGATGAATAAAAACAGCACAAGTAGCATACTTGAATATAAAACACCATCAAAGTGAAAAGCCACAACCAAATATTAGTCATCAAAGAAAAGTTTTCTGGCCTTGCAGAATTTAAGCAATTTATTTGGTCCCTGACATGTTACCAGGTGTCACACTGCCTGGTAGAATATGGAATGGATCTAGATCTAGCAACAAATCTGATCTCTGTGAATTACCAGCACTATTAGTAGTACATTGTCGGTCGAGTCAGTGGTTCAAGGTGATACATATTTCCCTAAAATGCAGTTCCCACAAAAAGTTATACATTATAGAATGTTGATTTAGTACAAGATACAAAAACAAGATACAGCCCAAAATTGCCGGATTCCTTGTTTCAGCAACTTAGTTTCAAATTTTGACAACTAAAGAAAAATAAGAAGAGCATAGAAATGAGTGATCCTATTAAATTTTCTAACTCAACCCTTCTCTCAAAAGTATAAAATCCCTAGCAAAACAATATTCCATAAGGTACATATCTTCAAAAGACCCTGGCGATCTTGCATGGATGATAATATTGTATAGATGAAGTCATACTACTCCTATTACCAAAAGTATGGGCTAAAACTTTGAAGTCTTAACAAATAGGTCTTGATCATTTCACATATCATGTATTGCATCAATCATATCAAGCATAGACTACATCATTAACTATATTACAACTTGAACTCCATCTAGCGACTCTCATCTTGCCCAAACAACTGCATCAATCTCATCACGAGCATTTTTGTAAAGCTCTAATCTCTTTCCACAAGCAGCCCGTCTTTCCATCAATGCTGGATCTTCGTCAAGCATTTGTGCAAGCTGTTTTCCCTGTTTGACAACCAGAAGACCAACTAAAAATGTAGTTGCAACTTTTAATCTTACAAACTCTTTTTCTGGCACATGCTGATCAACAGGACAAATTCATGGATTTGAAGGCTCAACTTATGGAGGTTTAAGAATCTCTTGTGCAAGTTGACACTTTGATCCTCTTTTTTAAAAGTCCCTTTCTTTTTTTTGGTTAGCTGCCTAAAAAATTTAACACAAAAATTATGACTGATAGAAAATTTGGTTTTCCTGCATCTCACTAGAATAAACTTACATTCAAAATAAAAGATTTCAAGGACATGCTATGCAGTACCTCCCTTTTGCCGACTTGAGTGTAAAAGTTGTCAAGTAAAGAGCGCCTTGCTTCTCGTACTTGGCAATGCACTGCAGCCTTTGGGATAGTGTTACGAAGACTTTCACAAACCATTCCAACATAAGCAGACACATTTGAACCTGCAATCAACAGAATATTCAGAAAAATTAACAAAGGGAGTAACAGAATCATAGTTTTGGGAAACGTTTCCCACCCGGGAAACGCAGCCCCCTCGGGGAACGAGAAGCGGGATATGGGAAACGGGGGAAACGATACACATATGACATATAATTTAGAATCTAGATACTATAGAAAATTCTTGTAGCAAAAGTTCTGAGAAAAAACATAGCTTGCTGTCCAGTGATCCTGTTTTCTGAGAAAGAGCGTTTCTACTCAAAATCATGATTGTTTCCAGCTCGAGTCTGAAAAAAAAGTTTGTGACCCACCACGATTCCGACCTACTTCAGGTGAGATTCCGGCCATATCCAGGCAGAAATACTTTCTTGCAGCATTCTGGGTCATTTTTTAAGGGTTAAAAAACGTTTCCCAACAAAAGGTGTTCTGGGAAACGAACTTTTCCCATCAAGAAACGCGTGGAAATGACCGTTTCCCAGGAGGCTTTTCCCATGTTCGAGGAAACGAGATATGCTGAGAAACGCAAAGGGCCGGGAAACGTGTTTCCCCAATACTATGAACAGAATCCACAAGTGTAAATGGCAACAAGAAAAAAGATGTCACACACCTATCCTTCGGAGATGAGCATCAGTATATCGATCCATCGTTGAAGCTACAGGGTTACCACCTTTCTCCAACTCCTGGGGCAACTTTCGGAAAAAATCAACAGTCAAGTAACTTGCCTCCATGTCAACAATCCGTGATATGAATTTTCGACTTTCTTCACGAAACTTTTCAAGTGCCTCTGTTGCTGCTGCAGCAAGCTCTGCTTGGAGTGTTGGAAAACGCTTTAACTCCTGGGTTGAAACAAGAAACTGACAAGTTAGCCATAGATTGATAGTGTAATGGCTTTTGATATTTTGTTTGTCGAAGTGGAAAAAAAATCACGTCCTTCAATTCAACAAAAGGTCATATACCTGAGTCTCAACGATAGCCTTTCGAACAAGATCTTTCAATACAAAATGGACCTGGTGCAAATAAAGGAAAAGATAACAAAGGCCACAGAAGTTTCAGAAAAAAAGAAAAAATAAACATTCTGAAATTCTACAAATTGATGGAACACATTTATGGTACAGTCAGTATTTTTCAAAATGCAGATCTACATCCGTATAATGTTTATAATCATAAGGTGGGAGGGATATAATGGCCATGTTAAGAAAACTAAGATTTCATGTGCCTACCACCATCCTGGAACTTTTCCTTACCAGAAACACCTCATTGGCAATACAGAAGTCAAGGCTATCTCTTTCTCAGAATGAAAAGGTTGTTATTTGCAAGGTCCTTAGCACACAGAGGAAAAAGTTTCAACTACAAAAATTAGAACTTAGAAATTAAGAACCATTCTACACAAGGTTATATTTTACAGAGTTGCAATACAAAAAAGCCAAGGGAATGATAACACATACTGCATCTACAACAGCTTCTGCTGGACCTCTGAAGAAACCTAGTGATCCTTCTATAAGGCGTCTGTATCCTTGTTCAGGGGCAATCAAGTGTGGTTGATAACCATCAGCTTCTGAAACCACCTTCCGCACATTCTGCATAGATAGATGTCTGTCAAAAGGTAGCTTCTTAAGAGCTGCAGGAAATTGATTGTCAAATATAGCATATATACGTTCACCCCCAGGTCGCCTGCCAAATCAACACTTTGAACGTTAAGGTATAATGAACAATCACACAAATATAATCTGTGATGGTGAGAGCCATAGACATGTGCAAGTGAACATTTAGCACATAATAATAATCGGTAGCAAACAAATCACAGCTTACCCTCCCTCAAGATGAGCTTTGAAAATGTGATCAAATGCCCGGCAAAGCTCTAGAACAGTATACAATTGAGCCTGAGCCAATGATCGTGGACACACCAAAAAATAGAGACAACACAAAATCACAAATTTGCATAAAAAGGTTAAAATTAACCACAAGAAGCTCACTGTAGAAATTAAGTCAATTTCTAAACAGAGCATTTGAAATTAATTTTCTCGCTTCATAGGCCAATACCTACGTAGTAAGAAGGATAGGAAAGTGAGAAAACCTGAAAACCATTTAACTAGTTCTCAAGTAAAACACAGTTTGGCAGAGAGTATTTGAATCTGCAGGTATTGCCTGCCTATATATAACCACACTTACCCCTGCATCAACTGCAATTGGCCTCCCAAGCTGATTCATTTCTGCTTCCAGCTCATCAATGGTTTTGTTGATCAAAGATAGAATGCTAGGTATTCGGGCCTTAATCACAGCCTCTAGATGCTGCCAATACAGAAATAGTAAAAGTAAGAAATAAGCATGAAGCGCATTTTTCTCAAAAGTTTATAATATACAAAACTGCTGGCATTCACGTTTTTCTCAAGCTCATATCCTGTCTATAGACGATAATTTCCACAAGAAACTCCAAAATTTTACCATGTTCCATCACATACCTTAGAAAGTATTTTTCCAAGATATTCTGAGCCCATTCGACTAGCTAAATGACCATAATCTGGACTGGTTGCGAAGTACTCACGCTCCCTGCGTCGTGCGGCAATCATATCAACATTCCTGTTAATATCAGCTTGAGAGCGATTCACTACTCCAACCCATGGATGTTGCAATCTATAAGAACGCCCTTCTAATACCTGCCAACACAATGAGCCTCTGAGGAGCATACATATAGTTCAAACTAAGAGAAAACCTGAGGAAAAGCTTTCCATTGGATAAGTAGTAGTGTCATACACTAATAAATTCGAAGAGGACTCTTAAAGTTAACATAGACAATGAACGAAAGCAATCGACTTTTGCGGTCATAGATAAAGTGTACTGACATCAAGCGCATTGGTACCCTTGTCCATAAGATCCAGCTTCGTAAGAACTCCAAATGTTCTTTCACCTAATATGCAAACATAAGTGCATGAGCTGCAAGTATGCATTAACATTCCATTATGCCTGCCAAGAGGTCCACAGATTCAAATCCCACATGTCTCTGCCTAAGATGTTAAACTTCTCAATAAGAGATCCTATCTACATACCCAACTTAAACTTAACAACAACCAACATAAAAATAAAAATAACAGCTATGCTGTAACCTGTTATAGTGTGGGCTACTTTGCAACAAAGGCTCCTTTCATTCACTTCAAGTCATTTAGCTCAAATCAAAGAGAATCCAGTACAACTTTGGAAGCTAAAATGAAAGGTGCTACTTAAACCAAGATAATGCTAATGCAACTCATAGCTTCTTTCTTACTACAACCTTGCCACGAAACAAAGACACTGAACTTGTTTTGTGCTATAAGCTAATAACGAATGCTAGTTATGGACATGACAAAAGTAGTAAAACAACTCCATTTTTTGTTTTCTAGAATCCACTGATGATGCATCCAAATGTACACTAAACCAGGAACAGAATTCCAAAGTTTTGGGCTCATATTGGGGGTTTTTCTGATGGTCCTAACTCAATGGCTACTTGGGTGATCTCGTCATAAACCAACCTTATTTCTTTCAAAGAACTGTCAAATTTGCACTGGATTGTGTTAAAGAGATTCAAATACCCATAGATTGTGAAAAATAATCACCACAAAATCTTATAGTGCAAATGGATCCTGGCAAGCTAAAACTCAAATAAATGCTGAGGACAGAATTGTTGGATTTCTATCCTCTCCATCCCTTCTCATCACTAATCTAGATCCATTCATTAGCTGTTGTAAATACTTGTACAGTCGCATACTCTGCAGAAATACACTTGTTTTCTGACATTCTGCAAAAATATAAAAGAATAGGTAACAATGTTTCCCCGATTGTTCGGATACCTTCGACTACTTGATTATTCGGCCATCCTCGATAGTTCGACCATCTCGGACCACTGACCAGATTCGATTATTCGGCCATCCTTGAACCATCAGCTGTAATCCGACTATCAACGGATCAACAAGTACATTGAATCACGCCCAGACAAAATCTCTAACAAAATCAGAAACTATCCGAAGGCAACTGCCAACAGCACGTAGTGCCTTAATCCTTATTGTAAAGTAAAAGTACAGATTAGTTAGCCATGTGTATATATCCAGCAACTTATCAGTTGCTCAGTTAGACTAGACAAGAAGAGATCGGTTAGCTCAATAATCTATTATTCAATCAATCGAACATCCAAAGCGCAATTGTTTTGTTCTTTCTCTCTGTTATTACAGAGTATTGTTTCAGGAAGAACGCGACCTAGACTGCATTCAAACTGTATCTATTCGCGACTGAATAATCAATATTACAGTAATCTAGGTCGTGTATATTGTGATTGAATGCTCATTTTATTCATGTTCAGCTTCCTTCTTGCTTGGAGATAAACTTATTCGTAGATTAAATTGTCTTCTATGACTGATAGTCTGAGTCGATTTTGATGCTCTAATGACGAGCGATATACATACACAGATCCCAACAAGAATAACTCACATCTAAACTTACACTAGAAGATGTTACATGATAGTATTCGAATAACTTGCATGTTTTTGTTAGGACACAAAAATCTTACAAGCAAGCTGTGTCATAACTGTATGAATATTTGTGATTGGCAAGCCTAGAATGATGATTTACAAGTCTATTAAAAGCAAAAGGCAGCATTCACACTTAAAAATTCACAGGCATTCTTTGACGACAGTTGCTTAACTTTGGCAAAGAATTCTTATTACAAATTTGATCAGTGCCATATACACTGTTGACGATACAACTCATTTTGAGAGCTTACTAAGTTGTCCAAATGGTCGATTGCTCATTTGATCTGATTTGTACACTTCTGAAAGATGAATACTACCTAGCAGTGGTTGGTTATATATAAAAATGTGAAGTTGTCCCTCAAAATATTTGATTTCTTGGTGCAGTCAAACATCTTACTGGGGCTCCGACTTGCTATTTTTCTGCTCTAGAGTTTATAACATTGATACCTGCTTTAACAAAGACCCAAAGGTTACGGTTTTGGAAGGTTTCAATAGTTAGATATCCAGCCTTAGACTCTGTGTCTGTTAGATAAGGTTCAAATCTGTGCTCAACTGAAAGCCAGTTTTGAACCTTTGTACTTGCTGAAAAAGGGGACTATTTTCTATGTAGCACTGTTACATAGAGAGAAAAGTTCTCTAACAAAACATACAGGGCAGGAGAGAAATGTTCTAGTTCACTGACACAGTAAATAGCTGTGACACCTTGACTTGAGACCTGTTTAGCTGTAGTCCAGTTCAAAGCACCAAACCATGATAGAGGTTTTTGAGACTTATGGATAGGCCAAGACCAGAAGCCCTGTTTAGAGATCAATAATTGGCCCAGATGACTCTTAGGACCTGGATACATAAAAGCTGTTAGAAGAGCAGATCAATTATTTCTCCAGCAACAAATAGGACAAATAGCCGCCAATTGAGTGCTGGAAATGGAAAATTCTCCTGGGAACTGAATCTTGGAACCTCCAATCTTGCAGAGAATGGAATGACCTCCAATAGTGCACTGGGATTGGATTGAATCCATGATGAGCAACAAAAAAGAATCAGGAAGCATCTTCATATGGTTGTTCCCATATTTGTGGTGTTTTGACAAATTCCAAAAATCTCTTCCAAAAACAGCATGTAAGACAATAAAATGCAGTACGGGTTCACTATAGCTTCATTGAATCACAATTTGACTGGAACCGACCCATGATTCAGGGTTTTAACCAATTCGATCGGCAAAGAATCCATTCTTTTCAAAGGCTGATTAGGATCCAATTCCAAACCAGTCGAAGTACCTATTCGTCGACCAATTCTGAACCGACAGGAAGTACTTGCTTTCCAGCTTCTTTAAAGCCCTCTTCTAGGGAATGAAATTCTTGAGTTAATGTTGGTGATTTGATGCAGCCCAAAACAGAACAAATTTTATCTTGTGTAATAAAGTGCAGTCTTGATAACATCTTAGCCCATTTTTCCCTGCGGAACTTATCTCATGTTAAGATATCCCAGTCCAAACCCTTTCATTAAAAGCCTGAGAGTCACTTTCTTTCTCTAGGGGCAAACAAACTAAAATCTCCACATTAGAAGGTATACTCTGACAATGACACACAATGTATGATTAAAGTGCTGTCATTGAAAGTAACTTATCTGATCAGCTGAATTTGTAGAATTTCCCATTGAAATATTCGGATCCAGATCTGAAAAGCATTTTCAAGCCAAAAGCTGCTGGGAAGCATGTGCTATGCAGGGCATCATAACTAGTATTTTATGCAAGACACCTCAACATTACCAAAAGTTGTCTTGCAGATGTCATACTAGTGCTTCCTACTAAGCAGTTATATTGGAACAATAGGTTTGGGAAACATTTCCCGCCCGGGCCCCAGGAAATGGGAAACAGGGAAATGCCACAATATTACAAAAGCAAACTAGTGCAAGGTATTTACAACAGTGCACGTGGAAGAGAGGGAAATATGGAGGGAGAAAGTGATCTATATGGGAAGGAAGAGAAATTATGTTAAAATGAAGTTAACAAGACTCTGAAAATTCCTAAAACTGGTCAAATTCGGCCTTTGAACAACTGATATGAGTTATGTTATGGGAAAATGTGTTTCACCAGAGCAACTCCTCAAAGTGTTTCCTCAGTTGGGGAAACATAGAGTTGTGGGAAACACGTAAAAAAGCTTGGGACGCACATTTCTGTACAACCAAGGTTGCAGTCCGCGTTCCGGAACGCGATCCGGGATTTTCCATTAGGGTTTCCCGGAACGCAAATTTTTTTTTTTTTGTATAGTTGCCAATATGGGTATCATGTGAAAGGATATCAAAAAAGCAATTGTTATGCAGATCTGTTGCTTGGTTTCAGATGACTGCGGGCTACATTGATTAGAAATCTGGACATCAGTAGATGGTTTAAGAAAACTGGCTGCATTTTCATATGGTTTCAGAAATTTGGACTGTGTAGTCTGCCGACTGTTTCGGGTGCGAAACACCAAAAAGTGTGTTTTCACTCAGGTAGTTGGAAGGCCAAATCATGAAGCGGCCTTACCGTCGGGGCCGGGGTCTACCGGCAGCCCCCGGACCCCGCCGTTGGGGGGCGTTGCCCCCCAAACCCCCCACCGGGGGGCTACCACCCCCCGGACCCCCTGTACCGCCCCCCGAACCCCCTGTTTCAGCTATTCCAAAAGAAGTATACAATTCCTGCCAATCTAAGGAAGGCTCCTTCTAACTCTTTCTATCATTTTCTAAGAGAAAACGGAATCAGTAGATCTGCAAACCATTGGCATCAGAACACCATTCAAAACTGATTTAGTTAGTATTAAACTCAAAAAAAAAAAAAAATTGGCCATTACTACTTTTTCCACAAAAAAAAAAAAAAAAAAAAAAAAAAATTTGCGATCTGGGTCGCGGATCGCTGACGTTCCGGAACGTTTTTGCAGCGGATCACGATCCGCTGCAACACAGTGTACAACTACGTTTGGAGCAGCTTCAAACATTGCCTTCTTGTGAGATAATTTACAAGACGAGCAGGTCAAATGCATTTTCCACTACCAAACATTTGGCATGCCACATTACTAAGGAGACTGCTCAAACAAAAGGATAAGGCATAACTTCTGAGAAATTGCAGGAGAAATAATATCAAAGGAGCCACATCAGAACATTCTACAACATTTGAATGCCCCATAAATAAAGCCTTAGGTATGTTAATAAAAAATTTGTAAAAGCTAACCAGTCAAGTCACGTAGTACACACAGCCAATAAAATAATTTACCTCAATCTCATTACTGATTTTGTTTACACAGGAAAATCTGGAACATGGGAAGTTTCAGTGTTGAATGTGAGCCTTTAGTAAGAACTTACAGTCTTGAACAATTCATCCTAGCAGCTTCAGCAAATTCTTAGTTGTGTTGTAAAACATATTGTATAATCACCTGTCGGGTCTACTTCTCGTGCTAACTTCATAGCATCTGATGTGGCAATGTCCTGGTTTGCGGGTGAAATTGCAAGAATAATTGAGTTTTGCTGCATCAAAAGCATGAAGGTTACCAACAACTTACTTCCACCAAAGAAAAGAAAATTGATGGCATCAACTTACCTGTACATGACTAGCTAGGACTCAGGAGATACTAGTAACAGTGATAGATGATAACCCTCTCTCAAAAGATAAATCAGACCATACCTTTTCAACGTAAGACCGAACCATGTTTTCAATATCTCCCACTATGCTATCTGGCTGACCCTCTACAAGAAGAAAACAACAAAGGGATGTTACAACCATCAAAGCAACAAAAGCTTATTGTGAAAATTTAGGGGAGGTTTAAGCTGGAAAAACATACCCACTGCAATTTTTGTTAATCCCGGAAGATCTATCAAAGTCAAGTTGACAACTGCAATAAGCATGATAGCAACAATCAGGCGCACTGATTTACTGTGAACCAATGTCCGAACACTAAAGGAACTTGAAATACCCACTTATGAGACAAGACCAGCTAGTTCTACACTTTAACAATGTTTCAGAATCGAAGGAGGGTATAGAAAACAAGATATATTAATATTCAAAAGTAGAAAACTTCACCATTCGGGGAATGTATGCTAAGCTGGATAGGCACAGGAGATATCTGCTTGTTGCGTCCAGTTACCCTGTCTGTCTCATCTTGAATCTCTTTACGAACAAGTGCTGAAATGAAACTTGCAATTAGGCCCTCAATATAAATTCCAAGGCAGAATCAGAACCCTCATCCTAATGTCTAATTACTCACATATGAAATCTACAAAAGATGTAAAAGCGATCCATCCTTTGATACTTACATGACAGTATCGACAATCTTCTACAAAACAGGTTAAGGGAATCTCTTCATAGAAAACACAGAAGCAGTTAATTGATGCTTTCTTTCTAGCCAGTCCTAGCCACTCTAATCCAACTCTACCAGAAGTTGCATGCAGACATTTAATATAAAATGACACCAAAAATTAGTCAAAAACAAGAGACTCCAATAGTTGAGAGCATTTTGAAGTTCTCACTTTCATATAGCAAATATAAACTGCTTTCTCATAAGGACCACCAGTA
Source organism: Diphasiastrum complanatum (assembly GCA_029204225.1). Taxonomy (NCBI): domain Eukaryota; kingdom Viridiplantae; phylum Streptophyta; class Lycopodiopsida; order Lycopodiales; family Lycopodiaceae; genus Diphasiastrum; species Diphasiastrum complanatum. The sequence goes on along the minus strand of MU831841.1, from coordinate 28,757 downwards.
TTGGTTTGCTGAGATCACCGCCAAGATAAAAGTGCATGTGCAAATAGGACATGTCGCAACTCATGTAAAAATGTTACAACTGAATGAGCAATCATTCGGTGTAACATGCATTACTGCCTCCTCTGTGTCTAGTCGACAGTGATATGTAACGGATTCAGGACGGAATAGAGCCCACAAGAACTTGCCAGGTCCAAAACACAATCTTGTGAAAATCGACCATGAGAAGAAGATATTGTAGTTAGTGTATACGTTGCAGCTATAAGGGTGGCATACATTATAACACCATCATTCTTGTCCGCTGTGTGTCTTAGTTTCATACTCTGTTTACTAGTGAGAGAATGTGATCCTCCAATCACTATACTCTCAGCCAAACAACAACGTGCTACCAAATATGTTCATAGTAGTGTAATTTGGATGGGCTCTCAAAGTACTAGTTGCTCTGCAATTCTGAATCTGTAAGTACGTCATCTGAAATACAAATGAAAATTTTCAATTCTGCAAATCAAGTGGTGGTCCCCAGGAAATATTTAACGTCTAAATTTCAAAAGAGCATAAGCAGCAATAGTTGCATGCAGTGGCCAATGGGCTTAGTCAAACATGCATTATCATGTCACCTCACAGATTAAGAATGGAAATCTACTCTTGTATATTTGTGTTAGGACGCATTGCTAAAACCTAAATTACCTGTTCTACTAATTACATCATATCAAAGTCAAGCACATTATACTTGAAATGATAAAGGACCTGCACCAATGAGCATAGTTGCAAATATACTCGTACAGACAGATCCATATTATGGTCGTACAGGTGTTTGTATGTGTGCAGCATATCAGAGGAAGGTATATAATCCTCATCCAGGCTGTATAGTATCTAGCCTAGTCGGACAAATGCTCATTTAAAACTTGTTACATAGCCTTATAACAATAGTAGAAAACTAAAATAAATATGTGAAGCACTACAACAATACCTATAAGTTCAAGGTCTAACTATAACAAGCTAAATTGTAAAATGTACAAAAGCGACCAAAAATACGATTAGGTTAAAATCAATTGTATTTTCACCGAACCGTACATGGGAATGGCAAACTTGGGCATTTCTTCAGCCAATTTTGGCTAATGAGGTGACAAAATGGCAGTTGAAGTGAATTTTCCACTAGATTCAGTTGATCTTGCATCCCACGAGTTTCTAACCTTCAATTTGGTCCACATTGGCTGCTATGGTGGCCACTAAACTCGATTCTATCATGAACGATCTCATCAATTTTGATAATATAATGAACTTCCTGGTACCAATTGCTTTCTCTCGGTATAACCTGACTCGTATGAAAACCAACTACTGGCAGAAAGACTTTAAAACGACTAAAACCAGTTCAACGTGCATGCAATAAAAGACTCCTTACAATGCATCAATCTTCAGGCTACAATGCAAAACAAGTTCTCCATACCAAATTGATTATCTAAGGGCACCCGGTCATACAGCAAAACTCGCCAAGCGAAGTAACACAAAAACACAAAGCTTCTACTTCAACTTAAGCATGTGGAAATGTAACTTACAAAAATCAGTGAATTTCTTTCTGGGAAGATGAAGAAATTCGGCATAGTCCTGTCCTTCCGATGTTTTGTGCAATTGTAGAACAAGAGGTCGCCGTGTCACAATACCTAACAACAACAAAAAGGCTAAGCGGAAAGTACCTATCCTCTGAATGATGTAGTTCAACACAAGCCTAAACCAACAAATTTTTCCCAAATTTCCCTTTGTCACCTGATCCTCTTGGTAAAAAGTCTCGCCCTACGATACTCTCCAGAACTGATGACTTTCCTGAGCTCTGTGTAATGTCGATCACGTCAAGTGGTTAAGGTTTCCAAATCTTACACGTCCTTAGCTGCTAATTCTGGAAAGAATATGTTAAAATGAAGCATAAATGCACGTTGCAACGCACCTGACCTCCGACCACCACAACCGAGGGCAGTGCCTCCCATAGAGTCGGCAAAGCACTATCCCCTCCATAGTCACCAAGTACCGTACAAGCCCTTTGAATTCTATTTACAAGGCCTATGAGGCTTTCCATTTCAAATTTTGCTTTACCGCCACAAACCGCTCAAAGAAAAACTCGTATACCGCTAACGACGAAGCTTTTTAATCTTTCCAAACAATTACAAGAAAACGGTAGGAAACAGGACTGGCTGCAATTTCACCAATCGCAGCTTAGTTGCTTATGACCTCAACCACTTCAGCCTATAAGTTCCTGACTCCAGACGTCCAGATTTTTAAGGCCTTACCCTCCAAGTTTCTGAATACCAACACCTTTCTAAGTCCTTAAAGAACCTTGAGTGATTCTTCCTAACAAAAACTTTTGAAAAACTACTGCAGCAATCTTCAGACTTCCTGAGAAAGACACTGGAAAGAGTACAGAGCAAATTTTTTAACACAAGAACCTGAATGCCTGGAACTATGAAGGCCTCGCTTGATAAGACTGCCGCAGCAAACTCCAGAGGCATTCAACCGCTCCGATGCATGTTCACATCAAAGACCAAAACGCCGCATCCACCAAATAACCTCCCGCAAAAGAATCTTCCGCAAAATAACAGAAACCAAAAGCGCTGGGGATGATATTACAACCCCGCAAAGATCATTTCACCTGCTTGATCATCGACTCCAAGCTTGAAGCAAGCAAGAAAGCAGCAAAGGAAACAAAACGAAGCTGAAAAACAAGAAGTGCTTCGTCTGTTCATCTATCGTCTCGTCGATCGTCGTCTTGCTTGCTTGCATGTACATTTTAATTTCTGATTTGTCGACAATTGGCGGCTTCATCCCCAAAAACAGAAAAAACAAAATTTATGTTAGAATAAAGAAGAGAGAGGAGGAAAAAGATAATGGCCGAGTGCGTTATCCATTTTCCTTGGGAGCAGCCAATCGACACTGACAGCTGGATGACGGCGACAGACGGCCTAATCTTCGTCGTTGGTAGGTGGGGACCCTGGTCTCAGGTAACGACTCAAAAATGTATGTAGTGCTGGGCCTGGTCCTCAATCTCATTTTGTTTAAATTTAAAGCTTCTTTTTTTTTTCTCTGGTTATGTCTCTCTCTCTCATGTGCAGTTTCATGGAGGGTGGGCACATTTCTTGTTGGCTCGCCTGCGAACTGTGAGAGCTAGCAGCGAGAGAAGAGCGTTCTTCTCTACTACTTCAAAGCAGACATTTCATAGCCTTCTTACAAATTCCATAACATGTACCATCCTCAAAACAATGTGGCAACAGGTTTGAGCAAAAGAAGAAGCAGACTTTATTCAGACAGCACAACCAACAAACAGCAAGGATTCTGTCATGCATGATCAGTTCTTGTTCCTATTCAAAACACAAAGCTATTCAGATCTTTCTCCATACTTTTGGCATCCACGACCTACAGTGGTTGTGGGATTGGTTCCGGATTATTGGCATCCATGACCTACGGTGGTTGTGGAATTTTCATGTGGTCATGCTTTGGACTCTTTGGGCACGCATCTTTTGAGATGTCCTTCTGGTAGTGATCGGATATCTTCACATGATACTGTTCGAGATGTGGTTGTTACAATCGCTTTTGAGAGTGGTTATCATGTCCTTCGTGAGCAACTGCATGTCCTTCCAATTACTACGTCACAATCCTCTCGTCGACATGTTGTTCTTGTCCTCTCCAAAGATGGTGTTTGAACTTTGGGTGATGTGGTTATTGTTGATCCGTCTCGTCCTGATCTTCTACAACGGACATCTACCACTCAAGGAGCGGCGGGAAATCACGTGGCTCTTGACAAAGAACGCGACTATCGGGATAGGTACCCTTTTGAGGCATTTATTCCTTTTGCTATTGAGACTTTTGGGTGTCTTCATCAGACATTTGACAAGTTTCTCAATGATTGTGTGGCTCTCTATGTCAAAAGACATTATGCACTTCCTTTGTCCATCATGGTGTCCTATTTTCGACAACGTGTATCTATTGCCTTACAATGTGCTCAAGCTCAAATGTTAATTCGTTGTGGTAATGCAGCCGGTGCAGCTGCTTCACGACATCCTTCTCAACTTCCGGTGTATTCAACGTTACAAAGTGATGTTTTCCATGTTGTTGGTGTCATTTAAACTTGAATTTTCTCAGTTTTCAAGCAGATATAGATCAGTTATATATTTGTGGTTGCCTTTGGGCGTTCAATTTTAATATCTTTCATCATGCACTTCTCGATGGGATTTTCCCATCTATCTGTCAATAAAGTAAGTGTATTTTAGTTTATGCACAAATGCTATAGCAACTTTTGACCTCTGGAAAAAGAGTTGGGTGGGTTTTTTGTAGCTCTGTTTCGAGTGAACTTTTGACGTGGAGGAGAAGATTTGGGTGGGCTTGTTGATTTTAGCTTTGCCACGATTGCAATAACACAACAGAACTTTTGAACTAGAGACGAAGAGTTGGGTGGGCTTGTTGATTTGCGCTTTGCCACGATAGCAATAACGCAACAAAACTTTTGAAATAGAGGCGAAGAGTTGGGTGGGCTTGTTCATTTGCGCTTTGCCACGAAAGCAACAAGTTATTGATCTGCTGGAAGCTGAGTTATCGCCCTTAGGTGACTGTAAACATTAAAATTCATTTTAATATTATTATATTTTATTTTTAGTTATTTAAATGCAAAGCTTATCAAGATATTTGAGATCACCTTGTTTTTTAGCTTGTTAGCTTCATGGGTATTATTAGCCAGCCCCATATTCTTGATCCTCGATAATGTCCAATTCTCTAGGAAAAATATATACTCACCAAATTCATGTATTGAAAACTAGATGAATAACTATTGATTATAACCTAATTTATGTTGTACTCACCCAACACTATTAGCAACTCCCCGCCTACTAGAGGAAGGGATAAATTATTTAATTGTATCAACTTGTGTGACAAGAATCTAAAGTTAAGTTTAAACTATCTCATGTAATACCTTGGCATTCAATCCAACATCAGTGATTTTTAATACTCTAACTTGATTGCTTTGATAAAGAAAGTGCCATGGGTCTAGGAATGATGGGATCACACATATGCCCTTGGGGATATGGCAGAATGTTGTGCAAGAAGGGACCTTGGCATCTGTTGTAAAGCTGACTCAGTGCAACCCCCGTGCCCTATAAGACTCTAAGGGGTGACGCTCCCTAAGGTCCCAGAGCAAGTTAGAGCGTCACGGACTGAGCCTCCGACCTGTGGTGAGCCAGTCAAGTAGTCACAAAGTCATGAGCTAGCTCTGGAGCTCGAGTCATGGCCTAGTCAGGAAGCAAGTTGATTCTGCCGCCGGGATGGCTCCTGGGACCCATGTCCGGGAGCCAGACTGATTCTGCAGGGCATGCCAGGCTTAATCAGCAAAATAAAAACTAAGTCCCAAAAAGCGTGCTTTACCAGAAAGCACTATGTTTCAGAACAGAGGGGGTGTGCCGAATCACAGCAGAACTATAGGGGGAGTCCGGCAGACAAAAACTTGGGCAGCTCAACCAGCGCCAAGAATCCAGTCGCCAGGTCTCAGCTCCCTCTACCAGCACGAGCCAGGCACAATGCCCAGCACGTGTTGGTGGCCCCGAGACCGGTCAGTCTATGTATGAATGTAACCTCTTCCAAATCTAATAAAGTTGATCCTTGGGGATGATTACCATTTCGGTTTCGCCTCCGGGACTGGTCCAAGTGGAAGGACCCTTACTACAACCTTTTTGCGTCGTTGGCGCCTAAGGGTCCCTGTCATCGACATGGGGCTTGCCGCTATGCCAATTGGTCAGTTTGGCGACCACTATGCCTTGGGTTTCATGTGTGGCTTGTCTTTGCCTTTGGTTACCTTTTGGGGACGGATTCTGAGTTGGCTTTCGGGTTGGTTGGGATTCCAGTTTTTCTTAAGTCTGAATGGTTAAGCTTGTTATGTTTCTGAGTTGGCTTCTACATAAGTGCATGATGGATGAATGTTAGACTTAAGCGCGTGTTGGGAAAACTACTCAAGTCTTAGCGCCCTTTGAGGGGCCGGTGCAACATGTGGTATCAGAGCCGACTAGCCAGTCAGCTACGCAAGTCTCACAGGGATGGCCACATTTTGGGATTTGTCAGGACAACCGTTGCGCAAGGTGTTGCCCACAGTGTAAGCACGGGTGCATCCACGGTCGGGGTAGTCGGCAGAACGGGGGACTTGATGAGTCAAAGTGCTGCCCTCGAGGTGTAAGTACGGTCAGTTCCCGCGGTTCGGGCCTGGCGCCGTCTGCACGTAGGACAGATGAGGCAATGTGCTGCCATTAGGTTGGTGAAAGCACGGTATGTGTCTTGTGGGGTGTGGGGTGACATATTCGAACTGTACAGGTTAACCATTGATACAGAGATGCTGCTCGAATACGGGTGTAAAGCACGAGTGGTTAGCTGCCGGTGTGGGATAGCTGCCGATCGTTTAGCTATAAGGGCTATCGACCAAAAAGTGGTGGGGCGTGACTGAGGCAATGTGCTGCTTAATGGTGAAAGCACGGATGGTTGGATGGATGTTTCCCCGTGGGCTAATTCTGTGATAGATTTGTGTGGGCGCGGTTAGGCAAAGGTCCTACGTCCGATCTCAAGGGGAATGTGGCTTGAGAGGGATCCTCTGTGTTTGCCTTGGTTGGTATGTTCGTTTGTGGTGTGCTTGTTTGGACCTAAATAACCCCTGGTTGCTTAACTTCTTCCAGGTGATCTGATCTAGTTGGGAGTTGGAGGAATTTACATTTGTGGGTGGACGACATACAAGTATGGAAAGGAGCTTCCATGGGGCAACCCCCAAGATTGGTTCAAGATTATTATTCCTATCCGGAAAGATCGCGGGGAGGAAGTCAGATTTCATGATCGACTCCGGAGCTTCACATAACTATATTTCAAGGAGCGTAGTGGAACAGTTCAGCTTGCCGACCAGAAATTTAACATCAACGCTCAAGGTAGAAACAGCAAAGGGAGCACTTGACGAAGACAAAGCAACATTGAACATCCCGGTGCAAATTGGGAGATGGAAGGCTAAACTTAGCTTTTTGATTTTAGAGATGGATGCCTTCGATGTAATTTTGGGCCTTCCCTGGCTAAATGAACATTGTATTGCAGTTTTGGATAGGAGCTCAAACTTGGTTCTCTTGGATTACAAGGGACAGATCTGTATGACAAAAGCTCTGCCTGGAGAGAACGCGAAGGGCACCGATATTGAACAAAATCTGGTTGTTGCATCTGTGATTAAAAGCATGGCGAAAGGGAAAAGGTCAAAGTGCTTTCTTTGTATCTGCAGAGAGGTTCCAGAAGGGAAAAACGCACAACAGACAAACTTGCCAAAGGAGGTGGCAGATTTGCTAGAGGAATTTAGCGATGTGTTTCCAGAAGAACTCCCAGCTAAGTTACCTCCTCGAAGACCAGTGGACCATAAGATTGAGTTGGTACCAGGAACAGAACCAACTTCACGAGCACCCTATAGGATGTCCCAAGAAGAGTTGGTGGAACTGAAACGACAACTTGGTGAATTGATAGACAAGGGATTCATTAGATCTAGTGCTTCGCCTTTTGGAGCCCCTGTACTATTTGTGGAAAAGGTGGACAAGACACTACGGATGTGTGTGGATTACCGCATGCTCAACAAGGGTACCATCAAGAACAAGTATCCCATGCCTAGAATTGATGACCTATTCGACCAGCTCAAACATGCCAGATATTTTAGCCGAATAGATCTTAGATCTGGATATCACCAAATTTGAATAGCTAAAGGCGATGAGCACAAAACGGCTTTTCGAACACGGTATGGGAGCCACGAATTCAAGGTGATGTCGTTCGGTCTAACAAACGCACCAGCCACTTTTTGCACGTTGATGAACAACATTTTTCAAGACTGCTTAGATGAATTTGTCATTGTGTACATCGATGACATCTTGGTGTTTAGTCGTAGCCTCAAAGATCACATTAAACATTTAAGGACTGTCCTCCAACGACTGAGGAGGAACAGCTTGTTCGCAAAAAGAGAAAAATGTGAATTTGTGGTAGAGGAAGTTGATTTCCTTGGACATGTTATAGGCTACGGACGAATTCGGATGGATTCTAAGAAGATCAAGACTATCTTGGATTGGATGGCCCCTAAAACTGTTCATGGCATCAAATCCTTTGTGGGCTTATGTAACTTTTACAGGAGATTCATTGAGGCATTTAGCAAAATTGTGGCACCACTGTTGGAGCAGACCAAGACTCATCTGAAGATGACATGGACACCGGAATATGAAGCAGCGTTCCAAGAACTAAAATGATGGATCACTCAAGAACCCATCCTTGCCTTACCGGACTTTAGCACACCTTTTGAAATACATACAAACGCGTCGAACTTTGCTATTGGGGCCATGCTGATGCAAGACGGAAAACCTGTTGCATATTTTTCAAAGAAATTGAGTGACGTAGAGCGACGGTGGCCAACTCATGAAAAAGAAATGGTCGCAGTAGTTCAAGCAGTGGAGCATTGGAGACATTATGTGGCAAGAAAACCCTTTAAGGCGTTCACTGATAATGTATCACTCAAGTACTTCTCATCCCAAGGTATGCTCACGCCAAAGCAAATGCAATGGCAAAACTTTCTCTCAAAATTCAATATAGACATTGTACACACGGCGAGAAAGAACAATGTGGTGGCAGACGCACTAAGTAGACAAGAACACTTGATGGCAACAGTGACAACTCAAGTGACTGGCCTACTCCAAGAAATCAGGGAGATTATGGTGCAGATGCATTGGCGGAGGACTTAATGATCGAATTCCAGCTGGGAAAGCCTCATAAACATTTCACTTGGAAAGATCAAATGGTTGTTTATAAACAACGCAGAGTATATGTCCCAGACAACATCAACCTGAGGAAGAAAGTCTTGCGAGAACATCATGACGTACTAGCCGCCGGACATCCAGGGGTGAATCGCATGTATGAACTTCTCAAAAGAGGCTTCTATTGGCCAGGTATGTGGGCAGATGTTGAATCCTATGTGCAAACATGCCCGACATGTCAACAAGTGAAGGTGGAACCGCTAGCTCCAACAGGACTACTCCAACCATTATTGGTACCAGCATACCCATGGGATTCTGTGAGCATGGATTTTATTGTTCAACTACCACGGTGCCAAGGCTTCGACTCAATTTATGTGGTGGTTGACCACTTTTCAAAGCAAGTTCACCTAGTACCAACTAAAAGTTCAGTGACAGCTGAAGAAGTGGCAAGGTTATTTTTTCAAATGTGTCTTCAAATACCACGGCCTGCCTAGAACGATTATTTTTGACCGAGACACCAAGTTCGTCAGAAAGTTTTGGACTTGTCTATTTCGCCTTGTGGGAAATGGACTGAATTTCAGTCCGATTGGATCAACTACTTGGATATTCTCGAGTTTGCACATAACAACCAAGTGAACAGATCTACTGGAAGGGCACCCTTCGAGATAAGCAATGGTCGGCTACCGATTGTTCCAAGCTCTTTTCTTACAGCTGTGCAGGAAACACCAGTACCCAATGTGGAGGAATTCATCAATGAGTGGCACACAAAGCTGATAGAGGTGAAGTCATTTTTAGAGCAGTCACAAAGGAGTATGGCAGCTGACGTAAACCCACATCGACGAGAACTGGAATTTGAGGAAGGTGATCAAGTATGGCTGAACACAAAGAACATTGCGTTACCAAAAGGTTCTTCTCATAAGTTCGCTCGACCTTATGCGGGACCATATTATGTCACCAAGAAGATCAACCCAGTGGCTTACCGATTAGCGCTGCCATCCAGCTTGGATATACACAATGTGTTTCATATCTCATTACTCAAACGGTACAAACCAGATGAGCGATTTGATCGGCAACACGAACTCCGTCACCCACCAACCACACTTGATGATACGAAGAGGCAGCTTGTACCAGAACAAATATTGACACATAGAAAACGAACTGGCATTCAACGTGAATATCTAGTGAAGTGGCTACGGGCTCCACTTATTGAGGCTTCTTGGGAGTACGAAGACAAACTTAAGGAGGGAGCCCCTGAAGAACTAGCAGATTATCTGCAGAAGAACCAACGCAATAGCCGTTTTCCCAGATCGGCACACAAAGAACTACCTGGCGGCATGCCTCCTACATAAACATTCATGGCCATTCTGAAGTTCAAGGAACTTCCAGGTATCTTTCTTAAGTTTGTCAATAAATCATTTGCAGCTTTACACAGGTTTTACGTAAGTGAACTTTAACTACACTATTCCTGTGCTACTGCCAATGTATTTTTTTTTTAATTCAAACGTTGTTAAGGCCGGTGAATTTAGCCCGTGCCATACGTCCTAGGTCTAGTTTGGCCCTGATGAGGACATCAGCTTTTTCAAACGAGGGGAGGATGTTGTAAAGCTGACTCAGGTGCACCCAGTGTGCCCTATAAGACTCTAAGGGGTGACGTTCCCTAAGGTCCCAGAGCAAGTTAGAACGTCAAGGACTGAGCCTCCGACTTGTGGTGAGCCACTCAAGTAGTCACAAAGTCATGAGCTAGCTCTGGAGCTCGAGTCATGGCCTAGTCAGGAAGCAAGTTGATTCTGCCGCCGGGATGGCTTCTGGGACCCATGTCCGGGAGCCAGACTGATTCTGCCAGGCTTGCCAGGCTTAATCAGCAAAATAAAAACTAAGTCCCAAAAAGCGTGCTTTACCAGAAAGCACTATGTTTCAGAACAGAGGGCTCTCTCTCTCTCTCTCTCTCTCTCTCTATCTATCTATCTCTCTCTCTCTCTCTCTCTCTCTCTCTCTCTCTCTCTCTCTCTCTCACACACACACACACACACACACTATCAACCACTTCTAAAACCATGATCAAAACCTTTGCATGTGTATGAAATGACAACTATTTTATGGTATGCTTATGAATCTGATTTGCATGTGTAGGAATGGTTGTCTAGTACCATTTGCATGTCATGCCATCCATTGACTAATGTCCATGCATGTCATGTCATCCATTGACTAATGTCCATGCATGTCAGTTTAGACTCTTGCATGTCATGCCATCCAATGACTAATGTCCATGCATGTCAGTCTAGACTCTTGCATGTCATGTCATCCATTGACTAATGTCCATGCATGTTAGTTTAGACTCTTGCTTGTCATGCCATCCATTGACTAATGTCCATGCATGTCAGTTTAGACTCTTGCATGTCACGCCATCCATTGACTAATGTCCATGCATGTCAGTTTAGACTCTTACATGTCATGCCATCCAATGACTAATGTCCATGCATGTCAGTTTAGACCTATGCATGTCATTGAAATCCATGTCAAATGTCCTTCTAATGATGATAAAGTATTTGCATGTCATAAGAATCCATGTTCAATGACCATGCATGTGCTTACTATGTGACCATACTTTTGCATGTATTTGGAAACAAGCTCTATTCCTTTGTTTGATGATCTTTGCCAAAGACTCATCCTTTGTAGGATTATGGGATTCTTTAGGATCTGATCCTTTTGCAATCCAAATGAATTCAAGATTTCAAGAAACTATGAAACCATTTTTAATCCATTGTATATGTAATTGGCATAGGCCAATTGGTTTTGCATAATGAAAAGAAATATCCTTCAGGGGGGAAGGGGGGGGGGGTCCCATCTTGACCCCTCAGTGCTTCTGCTGTATGTGAATGAATTTATGTGATCCATTGTTTTTTGAGTTTTAAGTTGATTCAAGACTTGTTTTATTTGAATGATAAATCAATAAGTCTACTGGCCTTTAAGATTTTAGGAGAGACCTTCCCTTCGAGTTCACACGTTCTCTCATAGGATCTTAAAAATTAATTCATACCCAAACAAAATGAGTACAGTCCACCAAAGAGATTAGAAGAGGTGTGGTATTACTGTAAAACAAATTTAGAATGAAGTTCAGTTTAGAATATAAAATAATAGTGCTGTGTCATAATGCAAGTTCCTCAAGCGTCAAAGACAGCCATCGTCTGATCAGATTCTGAGGAGTCGTAGACGTCCGTGATCTGATCTGAGTGAGTGAACAAGCGTGAACAAGTAGTGAGTGTAATCAAATCACAACATCATACATCTACGTTAAAAAAAATGATAGAACATGTTGCTTCTATATTATAATGAAAGCTTAAACAACACTGAGTACATTACAGCCAAGAATGGAGGTGTAACTTGGATGCTCGATATCATTCACTTTGTTGGTGGAGCATCACATAGAGTTCGTGATGAAGATGTATTTATACACTACATTACAATAAATGCTTGTCATCTAACTAAGTACTTCGCTGTACTCAAGAAGTAGTTGACTTATAATGACAACTGTATAATGTGTACATAAGTTATTGATCTCCTTTGGGAGACTCCTATGACGGTGCTTATCGCAACCACATGTTGACCGCAATCGTAGTTACTACGGTATTCTATGAAGTCTTGCGGTCGCTAGGCAGAGCCTTGGTGGTTCCTTGCAGTGCCTTGGCGATTGGTCTTCACATAGTGACCATAGCGTTGACTCTGTAGTGCCTTGCGGTGCCTTTGGGTGGTGCCTTGGTGGTAGTTTCCGTCAAACAACTCGAAGTCGTCGGAATGCATAGGGTGTTGCATTCCTTGCATATTTCGCCTTTCGGGAAAATGCGAACTATGCAAAAACAGTTCAATTTTGCAGACTGTTGCGAAGATAGTGTATTTCTGCAGACTTGTTCAAAATGGGAATTTGTTGAAGATGGCCAGGCCTTCAATGTCCTTCAAATAACTTGACTTAACATTCGAATGTGAAAAAGAGAATAAAATTGGTTACCATAATCCATGGATGGATGAAGATCAGCCGAAAGCCCGATGTAATCGTTCTTTGAATAGTTCGGCTGTCTGAGTTCTATAATTCCTGCAGGTATCAGATGAGCAGACATAGAACCAAAGTAGGTTTCATCTTACCCTAGATCAATGATAAAAAAAATGTGAAGGAAGAATCTTGAAATAAAAATTATCACCAAGCTGAAAATTGTGGACTTAATTTCCAACATCAAGAGAGATTCACAAGACCATGTGGGCTATTAGACACATACCACGTGAGAGTAAGATAACTTGTACGAGGATCGTAAATGGCAGAAGGAAATGTGGTCATTTGCAAGAGCATTAGAAATAGTTGTTGCACCTAATTTTTATGGCATACGACGACACAATGCTGATGACATAATGCAATGTATGTGGTTTTGCCCAAATGACATTACCCATACGTGGCAGCAAAATAAAAGCATAGTTGCACCACCGACCATGAATAAAGGTAAATGGTGTGTGAGTTCTGGGACAACGCTTAGCCAAGGTGAGATTGACAATATTAGACAAGGGTGGCTACATGCTGAAGTGCATGGAAAATCATGGTACCGGCTCATCAATTCTAGAATATGGGCAACTAGCATGCCCATCAATGGAAGAATTGGCCACTCCTCATGCAATGAGGAAAGAAGGAGGAGGAACTCAATTTCAATAGTTGCAAATGAGAGAAATCTTGTTAAAGAGCAAGTGGAAAGACTACCTGGTGTTGGGCAGAAAAAAATCGCGAGATAGATGGCTAAAAAATTGATCATGAACAACTTGTTGCTTGAGCATGAATACGAGATAGAGATGTTAATCATAGATAAATTTGCAATCACATTGGAGCAATTACAGTCCTTGACCAATCAAAGAAGGTTCTATATGTTTTTTTGTTTAAACTTTGGGTGCGTTATATATTTTTAATTTTTTTTTCTTTCAATGCACATGTTTTGATTGTTGATTATGTTTTGCTTCTAAACATATGCTTATGCTTGATTTTGTAGGTTGTGAAAATGGATAAATGAATTTAGAACAAATAACCAACCAAAAAACTTAAAGAGAAGTGTCAATATGACTATTTTCATAGATCCTTATTCTTTGGACAAGTTTTTGATATGGAGAATGCAAGATGTTTTATTTTCAAGATGTCCACTATTGGGCCTGCTTCAGGTGTTGACATTGTAAAACATATGCAAAAAGGGTGGGGAGTTGCAAAAAAAGTGTGCTTTGATCACGTCAAAAGAGTACGTGGCTGGACTACCATGGTCGCCCATATGTATGACCCCAATTGTTTTTCGTAATTCACCGCACTATGTAGTTATAGAGTTTGGTTGGTCCTTGATTTCTATTTGACAGAAAAATCATATCTCTACAATATACAAAGTTTATAGAGGATAATAGTTTGTGAGATGAAGGTTGAGGACACGAGCACATTTGACTAGGAGACGTTCGATGGCGTGATGCAAAAGTATGGTTTAGATATAGTAAAGATAGTGTACAATGTGAGTATTGGTATTGTTTGGTACTGAACCTCAATTGGTGTTATTTGTTGTTGAACCTCAATTTAGATTGTCTGTACCTTTTTGATCATTTGGTGTTTAGAATGAAATATAATGTGAAGTCAATGAGTTGTTAATGAAAAAAGATCAACCGATCCCAAATAGAAAATAGAGGTGGACTTGCGAGTAAAAACAATTTGAGATAGAATGAGTAAATTATTGGGGTGGTTGATCTCAAATATGGAGGGCAGTGGTTCATACTCATAACCACAAAAATGTTAGAAGAATGTCAGGAAACATGAGATATGCTTTTCTTACGAAGCTAACTTTTGCATTCACAATAGTTTCATGCAATGAAATAGTTGTGACATAAATGTGGATTTCACATACTTTGTAGGCTTTGTTGTGTCATCTTCCAATTCTATTCTAAAATATTTTGCTTCCATTAAATTGAGGTATAGAGGAGCTCTTTCATTCGTTATCTTTGTCAATGGAACCCATTTTGTCCGAAGAAACAAAGAATGAAGTAAAGCTTGTTGCAAAGTGCATAATGTGGAGGTAACATTTTATGATTGGTTTTCTACAATGACCATTAGTTTTTTGTTGGTAATGGTTTTTAGATTCTATCAAATAGTACAAACTTGCAGGTATATCTTCCACCTTAAAGCCAAACATGTCATAGAGATGCCTATAGTGATGGACATGTGGAATCAAGTTTCCAAAAAGAAAGACCATGTATTATGTTAAGGCCAACCATGGTAGAAAGGGTGCGGTGCATTGAGCGAGTGGGAAATCAAATACTACCCATCATGGATTGACTTCAAGGAGAGTGAGTGGCCACCATCATAAACAACATTGTATCAGTCGCATGAGAAAAGTCGCCTAGTTGTTGAGGAAGATGATGATGTGATAGCCACACAAATGGTGACGAAGTCGTTGATTACAACCGCTTTTTAGAAGCCAATTACTATTGTAGAAAATTAAAAAAAAAAAATCGACTCTTCAAAGATAATAGGTAAGTACTTTTCTTTACTACTTGCATCTCTCTCTCTCTCTCTCTCTCTCTCTCTCTCTCTCTCTCTCTCTCTCTCTCTCTCTCTCTCTCTCTCTCTCTCTCTCTCTCTCTCTCTCTCTCTCTCTCTCTCTCTTTGAACTTGGATTTAGTTTTATGGATAATGTCTATAATGATGTTGTTGGTTTATTATGTTTATTGTTCATGATACCGATTTTTGGTTTACATTTTGCAAGGACGAGATGACTTTCACACCTTCAAAAAGAAGATGAGAGGAGTATGAATACATAAAAGTTAACACGATTAACGTAAAATCAAAAGTAAATAATTCCAATGAGGTCTTTGTTACAAATGTAAATACTATTCGGGAGGGGATTTCTCATGGTGAAAACATACAAGAATACCAAACCATGAAAAGTTTTATGGAAAGCAACATTTCTTCTAGGAGTGAGGAAAGAAAAGGCCACAACTTACAACACCTACATTGTACTTATAGATTTACATGTTGGTTATGCAATCGAAGGAGTGGCTGCTAGTGAGTCTACTTGGAACAAATGGTCGGACAAAACTTTGGAAGCAAGCTTGGACATTGCATTGTGTTCTAGATGACAATGGTTGGGTCATCTTAATTAGTCCACTGACTCATAGATTGCAAGTTGAAATACAACTAGGTCGAGGCAAATTGTCGATTCAACGATGAGTTGTGTTATGGGAGAAGGCATTGACTTGCCACTTGAAGCCTTTGAATTCCACCTATGAGCCAATTGTTCTAGCAAATCAATGTTTGAGGTTATATTTCTATCCATCGATTTCTTTTTGTGCTCTCCAAACCCAATGGTGCTTTTATTATTGTTCGACAATTACATGCTTAAACCTTTTTGCATGGTGGCAAATAAAGCATGTTTGAAGGCATATCAAAAACTCAAGCTAAGATACGTTTAAGCCCTTCACCCTCAAGTGATCCATATTCATAACATTGGAAAAGATGCAACTAAGTTTATAGAAAGATTAAGAAACAAAAATTTAGACTCGAAGTTGTAGAAAATCATCAGACACTTCCATCAAGCACAACCTTGTGCAAATTGTTGACTACCAAACAATGTTCCAAATGTCACACTAGTTACAAACTGTACACTGTAATTAGTAAAGAAAACGGATTAAATAATTATCGATTTGTTATTCCTTAACAAATAGACTGTGTCATAAAAATCAGTTATTCTCCTTCTAAATCAACAAAAGCTTGATCATCAATAAATACACATTTCTTTCAAGTCTTCTACATCTTTATATGTTCCGGGCAATCTCTTCCATTGCCATGGCCATTGATTTAGCATAACAAGGCAAATCACTAAAACACATCAAAGTCACACTAGCTACCACAATAAGCAGCCAAGTTGAAATCACTAAATTGAAATGCTTACTATGGTCTTGGAGAGCACAACTCGATAGCATCACGTCCAAACTCAGGCAACACAATATTGTCATCCAACGACGGTCCTCCAACATCTTGACTCTAGGACTACAAAAAAGATTGACAAGTACAAGCATATGACAAATCACATACCCAAAAAATTTCAACAAGATGATTTGCTAGAAGTTAGGCATTTGTACCTCTATTTTCTTTCACCCAAATGCACTCCTCATTATTGTCCATACCAAATATGGATTAAATAAAAAAGGCGGAGATTTTATCGGATGTGAGAGTAAGGGCCCACCATCAACCCTAGAGTAAGGCAAGAAGCATTGGTATCTGCTTGGCATCTTGACTTGTCCCATGGTGGCACCTTTTAATGCCATCTAGGATGCTAACTAGGGCTAAGTCATAGTTCATATGGAAGGGGGGAAAGGGAAGTAGCATACACCAACAAGAGTGCATTATTTCGAGCCCTCTCCACTTATCCTCCTTTCATGTGACACCACTCTTAAGTCACTAACACATCCAATATGATTATTATTTAAGAAGCTTAAGCACAGGTGAAGGCCCTCACCTTGGGGGCTTCTCAAGGGTGCCTCCCTGTAGCCCCAAGGTTGGGGCCTTCAATAGCATAATAACTACGAAGTGTTTTTTTTATCAACTTTCTATATATTAAAAATTAGAGATCCATTTTGCATATGAAGCATATTCACCTTTTTAAAAATAAAAAGTGGTACCTTACAAATTTGTAAGGTAATTATGGATGTGTGTATATTAAAAACACAATTTCAAGTGAATGATTTGTGGGGGGGGAGGTTCCGACCGAGGGCCTTCCGCCTTGGGAGATGCGTGTGCAGAAGCCCAAGGGCCTTCTGCCTTGGGAGATGCATGCGTAGGAGCCCAAGGGCCCCACCGAGCAAGGCGGAAGGCCTGAGGGCAAGGACTTTCCGATGCGTAATGACATGTGTAAAGATTTTTTTTCCGGGTTTTTTTGGCATTTGTTTTTTAATTTTATTCTGCGTTCTTCTTCTTCTTTAGAATTTTATTTCATGGTCTTCCCATTTTCCACACAAAAAAAAAGGTTTACATTTTCTTCCAAATTTTCTTTTGACAGAATGTGCATATGAGGGGCGGGCTGCACATAGCGCACTCCATGCGAAATGTGCATGAGTTATGTGGCAGCCTATCATTGGTTGTCCAATGACAAAATTTTGTGGTTCTAAATTTAGATGAACATAATTCATTCAACCTCCCTGTAGGGATTGTAATGGTTGAGTCTTTGAAAAGCAAGCCAAATCCCATTCATGGATAAGCAAAGCATGACAAACTTTCTTATGAAAAAATTATGCTTTGATAATAAATTGTCAAAGTGGCCATCATCAGGGTATTGTTTAGCTACTTGATTGTACGTACCTTGCATGCTTGTGAACATAATATGATTAAGATCAGATGAAATTACAGAGCATCGTACATCCTAATTTGAAAGAATTGAAATCAGCATCCAACTCATTCAACAGCATTTTTTAAGCTGCTGTAACATTACCTCCTTAAATGTATTTACACAGAAATCAGGATAAATGATGCGATATCATTCTCTCATGAAGATCTGAGGGGTTGTATGTGTAAAGCCAGTCATAGAAGTCTTGAGATCGATTGCCAACTGAACTTTGAGATTGTTCTGCCACTCGAATGGCACGAGCTCTACGCCCATCTTCATATCTTCCCAATGCAGTCCTGTGAGCCAGACCCACAAACTGTAATGAAGAAATGAAAGGTTCAAAGTTTCCATTGAAAAGAAAAAAGGCCAGAAAAGTGTCTGGTTAAAGGTGAAAGTCTCCAATCTACTTCAAATGGAGTTATTAGTAATAGCACTTTCATTAAAACTAAAGATGACCTTAAATCAGGAGAAGACGATAGCTGAAATGCCAGTTCACATCCATCTTCAAATGCAAGATTAGCTCCTTGTCCAAGTGCAGGGGTTACTGCATGTGCTGCATCTGGCATACATACAAGAGTACGCAAAGTTCTAATGTGCAATGACTTCTAGAAACAATCTCATTCGACTGTTAAAAACTGTATTTTTCAACTTCATTTTGACAGCAGCCACTTCTATATTATATTATGCACTACTGGGCAGTGAAAGCACTTATTGGCATAATACTCACTGGATGCTAAATCACAATGATCAGGTGAACATCATAAGTTACCATCCCATGACAAATTTCTTAAAAGATATAATGCTTTGAAGTAAAGGAGTACGTTTCTTAGAAAATTACCTCCAAGAAGAGTGCAATTTCCTTTTGTCCATTGATGCAGTACAGGCATGTCAAGCACACGACGCTCCAATATTAGATTTGGATCTGTAGCCTGCCATGGTCATTCACTGAAAGAAAGTAAGATATCTTATATTTCTGGTGTATTAATGTCCATATTCCCTCCCCTGGATCCAGTAATAGACTCTGCAAGCTTGTACTAAAGCAGCAGAACCTGAAGGATGTGAGTGGCAAGCTCCCAATCTTTAAACTCTTCCAGCAATCTCTCTTTCATCTCCAGTGGACTTTTAGATCGCAGTTTTGCACGTCCATCACTGCTTTCATCTGTCAAACTGAAGGCCCAGTAAAGTTTTCCATGCACTCCATTCACCACGAACAACGTGCGACCATTAGCTGTAGTAGCAATAGTTCCAGTATCCAGCAGCTGTTGTGTTTGTGCACATAAAAAAGCACAAAACAAAGGAATAAATAGAGAGACAACTCCAAAACTTCCGAATCAAAGCCTGTCCTTACAAAGCAATACTAGTCACCGGTACCTTGTGTGTGCAGAGATTAGATTCGATGACAGCACGCCACATCGTACGCCCATTATCACGTGGCTTGATAGGACCAAATAAAGAAGACCGTACAACTGAATGAATCCCATCAGCACCGATTACCAAAGGGGCCTGCATATCTCTACACTATTTCAAAGACAGTCTAGCATCCCTTAAAAAAAAACGTGACAACCTAAATAAAGTGATGGGAAATCACCAAAAAAGGTTGATCTGACTGAATACAGGTGCTCTGCGAGGAGTTTCACTCCTAAAACTGTGCTTGTTGGCAGGAATATCCAGAGAGCAGAAAATATGTTTTATAGTTTATACTTGTACTTTTTTCACAGACCTAGGCATTGTCAGGACGCAGCTACCTGCAAAGCTTTGGAAATTGGTTATGGCCACATTTTTTAAAGAATACTGACAGAAGATTGAATATTATCCTTGCAAGCCAAAGCTAATCAAGATAGCTATCATACCATCCCTTCCACTTTAAAACAAGATACTATACTCTTCTTCCACATCATCTTGCAATGTACAGCTGTTCTTAAGCACAAGTATGTGAATTATTGCCAAATTTAGCTTGCCAATATGTAGCAAAACATATAGTTTATAGAAATGCATATGGTGTTTACTGTCAGATACATGGGGCGAGGGAGATTTTGAATGTCAGAGAATATCATGCCATATGGGTCCAAGGCATGATCAGTTTGATGTAAAGGATGTGTGCCACACCCTCTCCTTTCCCATTTCTGATAAAGCGTGTCATCCACTTCTAGTGGGCCCACTCAAATGATATGTCATCAAGTAAGCTTGAAGTTCTGTCAGCCACTTTCCAAGTTCCAGTAATGTTGGAAAAGGTGACATATGTAGCAGATCAGAGCAGGTTTCAAACTCCAAGCTTCCTCTGAGCTCAGGTTCAGCAGACAGCATTGGAGTTCTCTATTTTATTAAATTTCCGCCCAACCTTCTTTTTACCTGTTGTTCTTGAATATTCTGCGTTCTTACAAAAAGCCATCGGGCTGCATGCAGCAGAGATGCAAATGCCTGCAATTTGGAAAAGCCAGGATTTACCAGTCCTGGCAGGACCCTATTCTCCTTCTGTACGAGTAAAGATGCACATGCAGCTGTATGAATCTGCATTCCTACTCGTGTAAATGCAACACTGTTCCACATGATAGAAGACCTAACACAAAGCTAGTTCCTTATCAACACTTCAAATCTCCAACAAGGTGCTTGTCTATTATGCTCACATCACTTTTTCAGCCACCTGTCTTCCTTATGTTTCTAGGGCTAGCTAGTTCCTTTTTCTCCAGACTTCAGTTTCCTATAGGTTTTAGAAATAGCCCATCAATAAGCAAAAGAAATATCAACAACAGCATTGTCAGTTTAGGGAGATGGATTATCCGGAGACCCCGGGAATCCACTGGCCTCAGTCCATTCCCTTGCATAAAAGATGAGCCAGGGTGCCCATCTTTCATGGGCTGGGACCATTTACACAGGGAGAAGTATGTGAAGTATTGCCAAATTTAGCTTGCCAGTATGTAGCAAAACATATAGTTAGATAGAAATGCATATGGTGTTTACTGTCAGATACTATGCTTTGTACATGGGGCGAGGGCGATTTTGAATGTCAGAGAATATCATGCCATATGGGTCCAAGGCATGATCAGTTTGATGTAAAGGATGTGTGCCACACCCTCTCCTTTCCCATTTCTGATAAAGTGTGTCATCCACTTCTAGTGGGCCCACTCAAATGATATGTCATCAAGTAAGCTTGAAGTTCTGTCAGCCACTTTCCAAGTTCCAGTAATGTTGGAAAAGGTGACATATGTAGCAGATCAGAGCATGTTTCAAACTCCAAGCTTCCTCTGAGCTCAGGTTCAGCAGACAGCATTGGAGTTTTCTATTTTATTAAATTTCCACCCAACCTTCCTTTTACCTGTTGTTCTTGAATATTCTGCGTTCTTACAAAAAGCCATCGGGCTGCATGCAGCAGAGATGCAAATGCCTGCAATTTGGAAAAGCCAGGATTTACCATTCCTGGCAGGACCCTATTCTCCTTCTGTACGAGTATAGATGCACATGTAGTTGTATGAATCTGCATTCCTACTTGTGTGAATGCAACACTGTTCCACATGATAGAAGACCTAACACAAAGCTAGTTCCTTATCAACACTTAAAATTTTTAACAAGGTGCTCGTCTATTATGCTCACATCACTTTTTCAACCACCTGTCTTCCTTATGTTTCTAGGGCTAGCCAGTTCCTTTTTCTCCAGACTTCAGTTTCCTATAGGTTTTAGAAATAGCCCATCAATAAGCAAAAAAAATGTCAACAACAGCATTGTCAGTTTAGGGAGATGGATTATCCGGAGACCCCAGGAATCCACTGGCCTCAGTCCATCCCTTGCATAAAAGATGAGCCAGGGTGCCCATCTTTCATGGGCTGGGACCATTTACACATGGAGAAGTATGTGAATTATTGCCAAATTTAGCTTGCCAGTATGTAGCAAAACATATAGTTAGATAGAAATGCATATGGTGTTTACTGTCAGATACTATGCTTTGTACATGGGGCGAGGGCGATTTTGAATGTCAGAGAATATCATGCCATATGGGTCCAAGGCATGATCAGTTTGATGTAAAGGATGTGTGCCACACCCTCTCCTTTCCCATTTCTGATAAAGTGTGTCATCCACTTCTAGTGGGCCCACTCAAATGATATGTCATCAAGTAAGCTTGAAGTTCTGTCAGCCACTTTCCAAGTTCCAGTAATGTTGGAAAAGGTGACATATGTAGCAGATCAGAGCAGGTTTCAAACTCCAAGCTTCCTCTGAGCTCAGGTTCAGCAGACAGCATTGGAGTTTTCTATTTTATTAAATTTCCGCCCAACCTTCTTTTTACCTGTTGTTCTTGAAAATTCTGCGTTCTTACAAAAAGCCATTGGGCTGCATGCAGCAGAGATGCAAATGCCTGCAATTTGGAAAAGCGAGGATTTACCAGTCCTGGCAGGACCCTATTCTCCTTCTGTACAATTAAAGATGCACATGCAGCTGTATGAATCTGCATTCCTACTCGTGTAAATGCAACACTGTTCCACATGATAGAAGACCTAACACAAAGCTAGTTCCTTATCGACACTTAAAATCTCCAACAAGGTGCTTTCTATTATGCTCACATCACTTTTTCAACCACCTGTCTTCCTTATGTTTCTAGGGCTAGCTAGTTCCTTTTTCTCCAGACTTCAGTTTCCTATAGGTTTTAGAAATAGCCCATCAATAAGCAAAAAAAATATCAACAACAGCATTGTCAGTTTAGGGAGATGGATTATCCGGAGACCCCTCCACTGGGGAATCCAGTGGCCTCAGTCCATTCCCTTGCATAAAAGATGGGCCAGAATGCCCATCTTTCATGGGCTGGGACCATTTACACATGGAGAAGTTTGTCTCCTTTCTAACCCCTCGCCCCCCCACCCTCTCTCTCTCTCTGCCTGCTTGCAATCTGCAATGAAGTCAGGCAGAAAGAGATAGAGGCCATAAAGACTTTTAAGGCTTCCACGTGGAAGCCATAAGGATTTTAATGGCATTTCAAGTTTTCTGTTTTGTGCTTCTCAACTGCCTTTTGTTGAAAATAATTGTCTTTTAAAACAAACGGGCAGAGAATTTTCTCTTCAAGTTCGTGGACAGCCAGTTATTCACACATTGATGGGCAAGACTAAAAAAATTCTTTTCGTAGTTTTCTAAGAAAGGAAAATTCTGAAAAAGGTCAGACAGCAAAGAAACTCTTCATTGCTACTATGTATTGCTGAATAAATCAGTGCATGACCAATTTAGATACATGCATGACCTGTTTGGGTATATGCACAAGTTAAATGCGTATTGTCATGTATGGACCATGGGGCCACACTGTTACTGTCATTAAGACCATATACTTTTGCCCTTGAGCCCACATTCATTAGAGACCCATTCACAGACTGTACAATCATGCCACATGTGTGAAAAAACCTATTTCCCACTTGCAGACCCATAGGAGCAAAAATCGGGTATCTTTTTATGAAAAGTCAACATTCTTTTAGCGAAAAGTAGGATTTGCAAAACCCCACTTTTGATGTTAGCCCCAGTGTAGTCGAATGTACAGATTGCATAGAGGGACGAATGTAATGTTTATCTCACTAAAAGCTTCCGATTGCCAATGTACTGACTATCTAGGGTAGACAAATGCATCATCAACTTGGTAGGGTAGCTGAGTAATCACATGCACTAACTTCTTGAGTAAACAAATGTACAGTTTACTTGATGGCACAACCAATTGATCAAATGTCTTGATTGATCAAGTGTTACTAGTATTTGTTGACCCTAGCAAACAAGGTATATACTTTGATGATTTGAGTTAGAAGTATACATATTATGGAGTTAACACTTTGCAGAGGACAAAAAGCAAACATAAACATCGATCGATTCTTACCATGCCATAGATCAATGGACGTAGGACACTGAGAGCTTCCAGATGGTATCTTTGCATATCAAAAGTCATGCTTGCAAAACAAATTATTACAAAACAATCGATTTTTCGGAAATTTGGAACCTGTATGGGAACAAACATGTTGTTTGAACAAATTTGGGCACATTGCCCAAATTAAACAATGCAAAGGGAGCTAGGGGAGTTGGTCACACCACATGGAGATGTGGCCCCAATCCCATCATCATTCATCCTAGCTCATCTATCCAAATATGTAGGTAGGCATAGAGCCTTAAGGGAGACATACTTCTCAATGTGCTTCTTGGATTGCAAGGTGTCTAAGGGGGCAAACTAGAGCAAAAGGAAACCTTTCCTACTAGTTGCTATTCTATAGGTTTCCTTTTCTACAAATTGCTACTTTATAGGCAAAATTACAACAATCATTGTTGGCATTAGGTACAACATTTGGAAAGATGGAAGGAACAACCTATTGATCAGGCTACATAGGGGTCTATTCCTGTGCACTCACACACATTTAGCGTAGGGAAAAGCATGAACACTTGTAGTGACCTTTCAATCCAAAAGCATACACAACCATAGCCATTCTTACTTTTTGCTTCCGCTACAAATTCATGTATTGAATCTACATAATATATCAAATTTTAGTTCCAATATATGTATGTTCTCTATGTGTTGCCTAAATTGAGCCAATTTTTTCTATTAGTTGGGGAAACTTATTGCCATGTTACTAGGACATTTTTAGTCATTATTAGGGGCCCTATCCATTCGGATCCCATTGAATTGGACCCATGGTCCTTAGTTTTTCAAGTGGACAAGGCCAAGTGATAGAGAAGATGCCCTAACCAAAATTGGTATTTTTCAAGAAGGATACTCTAATGACCCCTAAAACACTACAACTAGAGTGATTTGAAAACATCCTACGATTTGATGGTTTGGTTTCCTTGAGTTCTTTGTAGGAGATTCATACACAATTCCTTTGAAGGAAAAAAATTCATGGATCATCTTA
The DNA here is from genome assembly GCA_029204225.1 of Diphasiastrum complanatum. NCBI lineage: Eukaryota > Viridiplantae > Streptophyta > Lycopodiopsida > Lycopodiales > Lycopodiaceae > Diphasiastrum > Diphasiastrum complanatum. The sequence goes on along the minus strand of MU831841.1, from coordinate 3,749 downwards.
TGCTCAACTCATTGATGTTCATACAATGATCTTAGTATTAAGATTTGATACGATGCTACAATTTGTTGCCTATTATTATCTTATGTGATGCTTTCTACTATGTCATGTTCACAACTTTGTGTATGTCATGTTTTGCTGCATCAACACATTTATTCTAGATATTATTTACAAATAAGAGAGAGAGAGAGAGAGAGAGAGAGAGAGAGAGAGAGAGAGAGAGAGAGAGAGGAGAGAGAGAGAGAGAGAGAGAGAGAGAGAGAGAGAGAGAGAGAGAGAGAGATTATTACAAGTTTTCATATATAGGTTTTAGAGTTCAAAATGTAATACCTTGATGACAATAGTTTCACTTTCCTTTTTGAAATGCACGCATGTCCCATCTTCATCCTGCCATGTTTTATCTGTGTAAGTTATATTGCTGAATGGGTCACGAGTCACTAAATGGCAAAAATGTCATCTTAAAAGGAAATTAATTGAAATAGAATAATGCTCAATGCATAATACACTATTACAATCAAAATGACCATTAAGAACCACATTGATGAGAAAAGTGTGAACCTTAAGGCAATCCAACAATCACGTGAGAAAATTACTCTTGAACCTCAATAACAAAGACTAGAGTTGCAATGCATTTTTCAATAGACATCAATACAAACCTCAGTTGCTAGTGCTTTTTATTTTAGTATATACTTCACAAATAGCTAGACATGGTCATCCTTACATGTAGTTAGTACTTGCAAGAATTATGTTACATGCTTGAGGCTAGAGTTGTTGGATGGAGATTGTACATGTGATGGTTAAAAGTGGACTGAAAACATATGGACCTGAAGTTTGGTATCATTTTTCTCTTAGAAACCTAACTTTGTTCAACATTCCCTTCTAGACCAAAGACCAGGCTTAGAGGTGGCAGCCCTATGTTCCAAGATGGTTGAAGTAAACTAGTGTACAATAAAAATTATGTCATCTTAAAATCATAGATTCCGTGAACCGTGGACGGTTCACCACGGTTCTCAGAACCGTACGGTTCACAAAAATTCTTGGGGGGAACGTGGTGAACCGTAATAGTTTCCCACCCCCAAAAATAGCCCAAAAAAATGCCAAAAAAATTAGGGAGTGGGTACAGATTAGTACAGTAGCATACAATAGCAAACAAAGTACAGTAGCCAAAAAATACCCAAAATCTGTGAAATGAGGACCAAAAATGACTTGGGAGGGGTTTTGGTGGGAAATGGTAATTAATTAAGTAATTAAATAGAGGAACCGTACCACGGTTCATGAACCGTGGCGTAGTTGCACAAAATCGCATTTCTGAGAGGAGACGTTTCGGAAACCGCATTTCTCCTCCCATAATCGCAAAACAAAACAAAAAAAAAAAAATTTGGAAAAATAGCTTATGGCTGAAATTCTTTTAGGGGATGAATGGTCAAACCAGCATTTTGCCTCTCAGAAGTGCAGTAGATGGGGCACAAACAGATCTTATTTTCAATAGCTATTTGGTTGTTATTTGCTCTGGTTTTCAATAAATGCTCAGGGGGTTCGGGGGGGGGGGCGGTAGCCCCCCGGTGGGGGGTTTGGAAAGCAACGCCCCCCAACGGCAGGGTCTTCATGACTTGGCCTCTTCATGACTTGGCCTTCCAACTCCCTGAGTGAAAACACACTTACTGGGACCATCTATGATCGTAACAGACAGGCTAGAGGTTAGTTTTGAATTTTTATCCTTGACAGAACCCAACATGGATTAATGCACCTGAGCTGGACCATCCTGCACCCGAAACAATCGACAAACTACACAGTAATTATGCTCTTAATTAGAGCTTTCATCTGATACCCATATTGCCAAAAAACAAACCCAAAAAAAAAATTAAAAAAAAACGTTTCTGAACTGCGTTTCTGAACGCGATTCTGAAACGCGTTTCAGAAATGCAGTGCATCTATGAACCGTGGTACAGTTCATCCCACGGTTCCCAGGACCGACGGTTCTGAAAACCGTGGGTTTTATGCTTTAAATTTGTGTTGAACTTTTGAACATTGATTTACGACAGGTGGATGGTTAAAAATTTTGAAAAATATTGTTAAAACAATTCGGCTTACCTCAATTGTTAATTTCAAATGGCATTTGGGCTTTTGTAATGCTTGATGGAATTGGTTTCTCAGGATGAGTACAAGGTGCATGTTGATGAATGACAATCAACAATGATCGTAAAAAAGATGAAAATTCAAATGATGACACAGTTGAGTGCAAGATGATGGTCCTTGATTTAAATATTAATCAAGTTCAGTTAACTTTATAAATTGTCCAGAGATTGTTGACATGCTATTCACAAAAACATTGTATTTGATTTGAATGTGGCCCCTGCATATCATGGGTGTTCATTAAGTATAATTTGATGATTATCCAATAGGTGTTAGAGGAGCTCTTCCCTATCTTCAAACAACTCGTCTAGCTTTAACTCAGTTCTTGAATGACCTCCTTCTGATTTAAGATGCTTTGTGATCATATTTTGTGCAATCTATCACCTGGCTTTTACTATGTGCAAGAAAAGTAGTTGCAAGTTCATGCATTGCCTTCTTGGATGACTCAAGCAGAAATGCAGACTTTCCCTCTCCAAATACATGTTTGTGTTCCAGCCTAAATTGTTTCCGAAACGACATTTCGGAAGCACAACATTCTGGAACGTTGGAATGAGAGAGAAAGTAAAAAACCCGAGTTTTTTATTTTATTTTGGCACAAGTGGTGTTGCATCTCTTTATATTTCTCCTTGTTTTGATTGGATGACAACTTTGCTAGTTGTTTGCTTGACAACGCTTATAGAGGGTGTAGGATAGAAGATTCTCTTCATCTCCTAGAATTGTGTTGAAGAATGGGGCATGAGTCTTGTAGCCTCTCCATGGACTTCCTTATGTTGGCCTCTATGCTTCTTGGTTTCCAAGGGGAGGCTCGAACCTGGGACCAAAGAAATTTTGGATGCCAAGCTAACCAGTTGAGCCAACCCCGTTGGGTGTATGTTGGCCTCTATGGCATGGTTGATGGATCATCGCGTACTGGCTTGACTAGATTGATGATGCCATTGCCTCACCTTGATTTTCCTTGATTTGAGGAAATTTTCCTAACTTATAGAAACTTACACAATTAACTCCTATGATGATTTACTTATATTTACTAGATATGTACACATGTGAACAACCTCTCACATGTGGGAAATCACCATTATTCACATGTGAATAATATTTTCTAGATATGTACACATGTGAACAGCCTCTCACATGTGGGAAATCACCATTATTCACATAGTAATAGCTTGTCAAATGGCAATTTCCAACTGACTAGCTTTTCAATAGTTCACACATATGTAAATCAAGATTTTTTCTAAATGCATCAGGCCTAACATTCACATGTTGGATCAAGTTATACACATAACATCATAGATTAAAGCTGGATTTTGACAATTTTTAACAATGAGGTCAATTCTAGGGTTGATGACCTATTTTAGGGTATTGAATTTAGGGTTAGGCCACATATGGTTGAGGGGTAAACCTAAACCCTAGATCCAAGAAGGATATGTATATATATCATTGTAAATCATGTGAATTTGATGATCGAGAGGTCATTGCTAACATTCATTATGATGCAATGAAGTGTTAGCCTAGCCTTCTTCTTATATTTGACCAATTCTTTGTCCCTCCAAGAAGTTCATCCTTTTCTTCAAGGACCAAGTAAAAGAGATCTTGGAGTACCAATAGTGACTCCATTT